>VUQJ01030134.1:7273-23067 GCA_015108635.1 Andinoacara biseriatus
GCAATGGCAACCCCCCCCCCACCCCCACCCCCCCCATGCGCTTGACGTCGTCTCTTTTCTGAACTGATGCATGAACATAAAATGAGCCTCACCAGCCCTTACTGTACAGTGTTTTTGTGTGTGTCCTTCTCTGTACAGGCACAACAACAACAACAGGCAGACAGACAAACACACATGTGACTCGATCCGGCAAAACGAGTTGCAAGTCGCAGGGTCTGATTCTTAGTTAAATAACAAATGAATCAGCGCGTTGTATTGCGGGTCATTTCTGGGTTCACGGGATGTTCTTAGCAACAAGGGAGGGATGTTTTGAGCACTATTACAGGCTACCAGTGACATCATCATTAAAATTACTTCAATGATGACTGCAATACAGCGCTGATTCATATGGTATTTGCCTAAGAATTGGCCCATGCGACTTGCGACTAATTTTGCCAGATCCAGTCACATATTCTCCTCTAGCCAAAGCAAGCTGTCAGTTGAATTTAGCCACCAATGTTTCAGCTCCAGGCCTGGAACACAGCCAGCTGGATTACACTGAGAATGGACTTTTTGGGTACAACTCTAATCATAGCATCAATACCACATACAGCACTTCCACCTAACCATCTCTTAACTATATGAGCACAACCAATCATTCTTTAATGTCTCCTGCAGACAGATTTCCCTTAGGTATTTAAGTAGGAAAGGAAAACTAAGCACTTGAACACTCTCCTTTCACAAAGCGAAGGTCTTAAGACCATAATGTATACAGCAGATATGTATTCTAACAAAGGAGTTTGCATCTTTTGAAATCTGTAAAAGAGCTGTATCTCAGGATTCGTTGTGCTGAAATGGAAGGGAGTCGATTTTTCTTACACGAAGGCCCTTTTACAGCAATTTTGCCAGACTGAACGCTGCCCTTGCTGCAGGGTGCTATCATCCAATGGCGTGAAACACTGCTGATCTGTAACACTCTGCCGGCATCGCAAAGACATGCGCAAGGGGGTCGGTCCCTTGATGCATCAGACTGCAGGGAAGGTGCAGATGGCTGCCCCTCCCTGAGCCTGGTTCTGCTGGAGGTTTCTTCCTGTTAAAAGGGAGTTTTTCCTTCCCACTGTCGCCACGTGCTTGCTCATAGGGGGTCGTTTTGACTGTTGGATTTTCTCTGTAATTACTGTATGGTTTTTACTTTACAATATAAAGCGCCTTGAGACGACTGTTTGTGTTAAATAATAAAATAAAAATTTAATTCAATTAATGGCCTTCAAATAGAATGCAGGTTTAAGGCTCTTCCACAGTGGCTTTATTTTTCAAAACCTGGGAGCTACATCAGTTTATACCGTTTATACGCTCTATAGTTTAAATGTGATGCAAATAAGTCCTTCACAAACGTCCATGCATATGTGTCGAGTTAGGACCAAGACACCTGTCTTCGTGTTACCATAACATGATGCATCACGGCACTGAGGCCAGAGGATAGCTTGTATTTGACGTCTGACATCCTGGGAATAAGATTGGGCATTATTTTTACATGTATTCTGTCATAAACAGGTATCCTAAAATTTTCATCCTGATGATGAAACTTGAAGAAAATCTAACCAAAGATTTAACAATTTAAAATCCTATCGGGCCCATGCATGTCTGAAACAATTTATTAGGCACTCAAAAACGCAGCTTTGTTGGTACTAAAGAATTTTTAAAAAATCTCTCTGCATCATAGACATCAGCACCAAGTATAATTTTACAAAGTGGTGGACACTGCAACCGTTTAAAATATGGCATCTTTAGTCTTTAGAGTTTCTGAAATTTTTAAGTTAGAAAAAAGGAAAAACCTCAAATACATGTATCCAGTCAATCTACATCATTTTCTTGTGCAAAAATGCATATTTTGGTCTGATGTAAAGCATTTATTTAGCACAGCTTCTGAAGCTCCACTGCCCCCTTTCTCCACCGCAGAGACCAGTCAGTAGCAGAGTTATGTGCCCTGCATCCTGTCATCCTTGCATCCTATTGGCAAAAAATTACCAGGCAAGATAACCTTTCTATTCCCCTGATGCTAAACTGGGTAACTGGGGTTGAGTGTGATCAGATTCTGGTTCTTAGAAAGCTAATGCTCATTAGCTAGCATAACCAGAGGGCAACTCAGATTATTGTTCCTTTCAGCTGGTGAAACACTACACAAAGCATTTTCCCACAAACATTTAATATTCAGCCAACTGTGATGTCATGAAAAAAGGGGCACATACATACATACAGAGGGGATTATAAGCTTTCTCTATCTTGCTCATAAGGACTTTAATTATGGATCCATTATGCAAAGGCAGAAAACTGCTGTGCATTTGGATAAGTGTCAAATCTGTAATGCACATATTAAAGCTAAATAGCCAGTGTCATCTAGAAAGACCTGTTATGGAATTACATAATGATTCCTGGCACAGCATAGAAGGTTACAGATAGCAGGGTGGATGCCAGGGAGGCCATTAAGAGGTGCTTACTGATGATATTTTATGCAATATTTATTAGAGAGTGTATACTACTTTAACAAAAAGAGGTTCAAATGTGGACGATCGACACATTTTTAACAGGAAGTTGCATTAAAGTGTCTTTTTATATTAATTTCCAGCTCTAGTTTGCACCCATTCAGGTTTTTTGGGTTATGATGCAGCAGAGTTTGCAGATCAAGTTTTAACTGCACAGATTAAATATGATCTGAAACAAAGCCTGAATTGGGTCTGTTTTGTAAACACCCCTCACCCTTGAAATGACTGACCTGTCTAGGTGTGTGCGGCTCCTGGTAGCTGGGCAGGATCTTCAGTACAACACTGCCGCTTGCCTCCTTCAGCATCTCCTGGAGGACTTTGGGGTCATTGCCAACCTCCTTGCCATTCACCTCTTTGATGATGTCGCCAACATGAAGAAGACCTTGCTGGTCAATCATGCCACCATGGAGGATCCTGGCAATCACCAGCTCGCCGCTCTCCACTCGAAAAGTCACTCCCTGCACACATGTACACAGTCTAAATGTAATAATTATTTTTCATGTGGGCTAACTAGAGATAGAGACCCAGGGGTACAGCCTGGCAATGTCCTCTACTGCAAAGCGGTTTATGAGACAAGTGGGGGTGACTGTTTAAGTTAATTGTGAGGGATGAAGCCAGTGGTAAAATGGCTTGAGCTGAAATTAGTATGAATGCCAATGGATACAAAAATATCTACTCTTTCCTTAGGAAGACATTTAGTCTTATATACAGATATGTTTCAGGCTGCTTGCTATAACATTGATTCAGTATTATTGCAGCTTATTTTTCTGATTTATCTTCCACTTGTGTCTTCTGACCTCTGACCCACCACTGAATGACTTCACAGACAGCTGCGAGGTTGTGGGTAGAAAGTGAGACAATAGAGCATGTGTCAAAGTTATCATTGAGTTATTAGTATCTGCACGCTCACTGTGGATATAAATCACACATATTTAGTGCTACAAGGCCATTTAAATCAGACTTTTTTCTCTTTTTAACAATGCTATAGAAAGATCTCATTACATTGAGTGCATATGTTCCACCCAAAGCATAAATCATCCACTTCTCTGGGGAGCTTTATCTGCTTACAGTTTATAGTCAGGCTTAATCCAGCCTTAATGACTACATTGTGCAGGTTTTTTTTACTGAGCAGACTTACCAGGTGCTCACCAGACACCTTACGGATGCCCACCATCCTGACTGCATCTGGAGGAACAGGCTGGTTGTTGAGGGCTGCGTCCATGAAAGAACAGGGGCTGGGAGGGGGAGTCTCATAGTTTTTGGATGCCACAGAATCATGGGTCTCCAGGAGGGACTGCGAACATAATGAAAAGTATTAAAATCACTCATGAAGATGACAATACAAATTAGTTAAACTGCAAAACTGATCTGGTCTATGCCTTGTAGCTACTGATGCTGCAAAGGCTGAAATAAATGAAGGACTGCAGCTCCAAATCAGTGAAATCCATACTAGAAGAAAAAGCATCATGAAGCTTTAAAAGCTAGACAAGAGCTGGTTCTTTGAAACTAAAGTTGGATGTGAGGGACGTGCCATGTTTTCCAGACCTGGAAGTGGGGTTCTTTCAGGATGCGGAGAAGCTCATCAGCTGCCTGGCTCCTGTGTGCGAGTGGGCTCAGCTCCTTAAGGATGTCCTGGACCAACTCCACGTTGTTCTCACGCACAGCTTCAAGCTTGGGCTCCTCAAACCGCTCATGAGCCTAGGATTTAGTTAACATAAAACAGATGTTACTCCGAGTTACTCCCAGTGCATAACCTGTCCCTGTCATGGTCCTGGGCCATGTGCCCACTGTTTTGTGTTCTTGCTCTTATGGTTCTGTTTCCTTGTGTTTCTAAGTTTGTTTATTTAGATATTTAGTTTGTTTAGTTTGTTGTTCTGTATTTTGTTAGTTATGGTTATTTATATGTCATCCCTGGTTCTCTTTGCTCCTGTCTCCTCTGCGTCTCTGTGTTCTAGTGTCTATTTTGTCCCGCTGTCACGTCCCTTGCCTCGTGTGTTTTTGTATTGAGTTTTATTCCCAGTGTTGTGACTCGTCCGCATCTCTGTCCAGTGCCTGCTTGTTTCTGTTTTCCTGTCAGTCTCAGTCTCGTCTGCCTTATATTTAGTTTACCTCCTGGTCTTGTCCTGTTTAATTATTCCCAGCTGTGTCTCCACCTGTTCCCGATCCTCTCGTTATCGTGTGTCTGCATTTAAATCCTCCGTCTGTGTCAGTTCTTTGTGACCACACTGTGTGTCACCCCGTTCTCCAATAAACCACCCTTTAAGTTCAGTTCTTTCTGCACGTCTGCATCCTGGGGTCCAGCTTCGCCTGCCGCACAGCTTCCCATGACAGTCCCGCAATCATATGTTTTCCACTGATGGAGTAAAACTACACAATCTTTCATTTTATTTTAAAAAGTTCATTTTCTCAGTTATAATAAAGGTTTACTTCTGGATGTGTGCTTGTTTTCACTTACAGAAGCAGAAAAAGAGCTCAATAACAAGCAAAATAATAGTAACATCATCCAAGCTCCTGCAGAGAAAAGCACACAGCCTGTGTTCATAAACCGCAACCCAATGTTACAAAAAAAAAAAAAAAAAAACAGTTACAAAGTTGAGCAAAATTTTATGCCCTGCAGGTTTTTCAAAGTACAGTATGATGTGAGACATCAATATTTCAGGGAACATTCATTTTCACTTTCTGCTCCCCTGCTGCCAAAGATAGAAGTGGACGAGACCTCCACACCTCTGGCTCGGTGAACAGCCTTATCATGTGAATCTTCACTCTGGGTTATACCTCTCTATGGTATACTGCACTATACTGAACAAATCATTCAATTGCTACAGGGCTTAATTACATGCGAATCGTTTTTCAAAATAAAATGCAAATGCAATCATTTACAGTAACAGTATTGGCAAGTGCACACCAACCACAGCGCTGTTTGTAGAGTCACATTGTTAGGCAATCCCACAGTGTATTTGTCTGGTGGGACTGACTACTACCCTGGCAGCATCTCTTTGTTTGCTGACGAAGAGATGAAGAATCCCTGCCGAGGGACAAGATACAGTGCACTCAGACATAAACAGATTCACAGATATTCAGTCAAACACGTAAATCATCCTATGTACTTAACTACACTATACTAAACTATACACAGAGGGATACAAGGTTTTATCTTCAAGCATTCAAACAAACATGCAGATCAAGATAGTATCAGCAGAGAGTAGAGGTAGGACTGACTCACACAATGCAATACTATCACTATACAGTGATTCTGCAATATTCAATAAATTGCAAGCCAATCATAATTATAATACACAAGACAAATCTGTGTAACTGAAGATTACATTACAGCATTATATTAAGCGTTACCTAATGGTTAGAAAACTTTCACCAAAAATAAAAAAACCTATTTGCGATTACTTTACACGTGTTACAGTGTCCAGAGGGTGTGCATCCTACTGTACATCTAACCTTGCAGAGTGAACCGTCATCAGTAGCACTTCCTCAATCACATAACCAGCAACAGGGCTGTTAATTACCCTCAGAGTGACAGCTCAAGCTGACCTAAAAGCTGGTCGTTGCAGTTTCAGAGATGCAGCAACAGCAGCATTCTTCTCCGTAGGGGGCCACCACAACCTTCTTATCACTCTGGCATAAAATAATGGAAAAGCTCCCACAAAGCTTAATACCGTCCTCTCTGTCACCTCACTAACTGACCTAAGAATGCACAGCAACACAACCATTTCCACTAGCTCAGCTGCATGCCTAGGAGTCAGGAAGAGACTGAAACAATATGAGTAAGGGATTTTATTTATTTTTTCCTTTTGTCACAACACAGCTAAGAGGGGAATAAATATTTACAGTAATGGACTGCTTATTTGAAACAGTAACTAAATAACTGATTACTTAAATTTCAAATGTAAACACTGTATTACTCATTAAAATGAAAAAGTAATCTGAGGAGGTAACTTTCTCCTTTTTCTAACTGCAAGTGAGTTAGTATCACTTTATTTTACCTTCATACATTTAATAAGACCCATCACCGAAGGAGATACCCCCCCATGATTAATGAAAATATAAAATAACTGTAGAAGTCAGTATAACATTACAGCCCAATTTCATAATAGAAAACCCTTCAGCAGACATCT
The DNA here is from genome assembly GCA_015108635.1 of Andinoacara biseriatus. NCBI lineage: Eukaryota > Metazoa > Chordata > Actinopteri > Cichliformes > Cichlidae > Andinoacara > Andinoacara biseriatus. The sequence continues at coordinate 13,926 of VUQJ01030134.1, forward strand.
TATTACCTTCTGCAAAACTTTTTGAACTTGAACTTAACTTTTATCCAAATATTTCTGTGATTATCTCTAATGTTTCTAAAAATACTTTTTGGTAACCACGTCCTAGAACCGACCCACAAATTAGAGAAAATACATACTGTACTCTTGTACAAGGGTGTATACTACATAATGTCTTTCTATTTATCTAATCTACAACAATAAGCCACACATAATGCATACTTACAAGGTATTCACATCATATTATACTCAAGTGAGTACAGGACTATTACTACATAATGCACCCAAACCACATAATCTAATCTGCTGGTATAAATGCATTATGTATGACGTCACTATAATCATAAGGCACCCATGTAACATAATGCAACCATGCTGTTTATACTTGAACAATACTGCTGAGCAGTAGGCATGGCTTTAATATTGTTCAACGATGAATCATAATCTATACTATTTATAACTATGAGTAATCCCTGACCAACATGTTAGACAATTCTCAGCCAATCAGAAGTTGGCGTCACAGGCTAATCACTAAGGCTGCAGCCTAGAACTGATGTTACTATACACTAACTGGCTCTTTACCTAGAAATTTTGGATTCCTCAGTTTCTCACTATCTAGCTACTGCCAGCTGTTCAGAGACCTAGGTCAGTTGCTAGATATGGGAAATCCCCACTTTCTGCATTTCAGTCAATAATGGTCAAATAGGTATAACCAATCGCATAGCACAATATGATCACATGATTGGACTAAGCTAATCAGGCATGCAAAAGAGGCTGCATATCATTAGCATATATTATCATAGCGTTAGCAGTGTGAAATCCTCCATGTTGTTTACTCTCCACTTTGGATAAATAAATACAACCAAAGGGTACAAAGGGTACTAAACACATCCAAGCATATGAATATCATGTTGTACATTTTTGAAGAGTAAAGAACACATATGCCAGATTTCATGGCTCAAGTCCTTGTGGTTTTGGAGTCTATAAAATAGAAATGTAAAACCTCACAAACAGATGGTATGATGACAATATCCTCCCGCTTTTCATGGCAGGATAATAAGCAGCAACATAATTAGTTTGATTGTTTAGTGAAACTAGTGATTCTAAATTGACCATCGGTGTGAATGTGGGTGTGGACGGTTAACTCTGGATGGATTTCTCTCTGTGTTAACTCTGGATGAATGGATGAATGGATGTTGGTGGAATCTGTTTAGATCAGGCTTGTGTTTAAATAAAAATATTTGGCTGAAGTGTACCGATACTATGATAAGATGTAAAGTGGAATGCATATTTTCTCCCACCCCTAGTTGTGAGTAGTATTAATCTTTATTTAAGTATTTCACCAATAAAGGCTAATGAGCACTGTTGCTCAAAAATTTGACCGCTTGGCATGTATTAACTAAATCTGTCTTAGCCCATGCTACAGTTTATTAATTTTAGTCTGTAATATATAATATATATAGAGAGAGATTTTCTCTGTGTTATTATATGGTATTTACCTTACAATATAAAGTGTCTTGAGGTGACTGTTGTTATGATTTGGTGCTATGAAAATAAAATTTAATTTAATTTAATATATATATTAATTTAATATATATATTCAAGGTTTGTGGATTATAAATTAGATGTTACTATTATGAAATTAAACTTATATAATGCTTTTATAGATGCTAAAAATTGGTCAATTTCACCTGTTAGTAGGTCGTTCCCATTCTCTTAATATCTGATATAAATAATAAACTTCCGGGGTCTAAGACATCAACCTGTGTGGTAAGGTTGGCTGCTGAACTCCTGATGGTGTAACCAGGCAGACAGAAATATGATGTATTATAGAAAGATATTTTTGCACAAGCTATTTTGAGTAGTACCAAGGTTCCGTTTTTTTAGAGGCCACACGTCACACAGTTTTACAAAGACACTTGAGTCTCATTAACAGTCTGGACAGGGAGAATGTGATAGCTTAGACATTAGATTAAACAGCACAGGGTACAAAGCTGAAAGTCTGCCTTAATAGTTGTGATTGCTCTGTTAGATATAGAGCCAGGTGCTGAGTCAGTGCCACATAACTGATAATAATGAAGCACTGCAAATGCATTTTTTAACTTTCGCACCTCTTGTCAATATCTGCTAATTGTCTGTCTAATCACGATTCTGATTCATTACAGAACCATGGGTTGTGCTGATTGCACTGTTCTGTGCAATTAGCATAACTGCAGCCACTGTGCCATAAGCATGCACACATGAACCCTCGCTCTGCTGCCCTGTCTCTCAGCACATCAAGCAAAAGCTCATTAAGTGTTTATAGATCCGCCACGAGTCAAAGGAAACTGTTGTCTAGGAAATCCTTCTTAAACCTTACACCAAGGCCCACAGCTTGCATTGGATGAATCTTTTATGAGAATGGTCATCAATATACCGCGACTGCATGTCTCTAAGACTCTCAGCGCAAATAGCAGCGTCATGCTCTTGCACGCTGCCAGACACTCACACGCACACCTCAAAGCATATTAAAAAGTAAGCAACAGAGAGGCGCACAGAGAGAGAAAGGATGTAAGGACGCAGAAGAAGCTCTGGTTATAGCAATATTTTAAACTTTTGATGAAGTACACCCTGCTGTTCCCTGTGAACAGTCAATGTCTACATTTTATAAACAGAAATCTTTCTGAAGTAATAAATGACACTATGATACTACACAGCTTTTTACCTCGGGCTCTGTCCAAGTTTGAGGAGCAGAGGTGGCAAAAGTACAGACACTCATTGCTTTAGTAAAAGTGCAGATACCTGTGTTTAAAAAAAAGTAAAACGTTGAAATACTGATTCGACTTTTTTTACTTGAGTAAAAGTGAAAAGTACAGGCTCTGAAATATATTCAAAGAAAGAAAATAAAAGTAGCTCTTCGCAGGACATTTCTTTGTATTTTTTTTTTTTTGGAAAGCTAACTGAACCTAACGCTGTATTGATATATTAATAAAATAATGAGAATACAAATGTTATACAAATGTACTAAGCTTGCATCTGATATATAGGACACAAACAGTGAAAGAGAATTTGTGCACAGGCTGTGATCAGCTGACCTGTGCTGCTGCCGCTCTGGGGTGTACTGCTCTTGATCGATGTAACCCAGTATTTCATCTTATTCACTACCAGTATACAGTTTATACTGTCTTTATACTGACAGCATACAGTTGGTATAAAGATGGAATTCAGTGAAAGAATCTAAGCATCATCAGCTTAAATTCAAATTAATCTCTGCAACACTTGATGTAACCTGGAACTCTGACCATGAACACCACAGCCGCTGTACGCCAGTCTGACACAGAGCTTTACTGTAAATTCACCACAGTAAGATAAGCTGACCTGTTTATCCTGCAGAATTTTATGCAACCTTGGAATAACACAAGGTTAGTATACCTCAGTATGTTTTCCAGTACGTTTCACGATATGAAAAAAACATATTTCATATCACATACAGCTCCTTCCGCTCTTCTCCTCCTGTCCTTTCTTGCTTGATTTTTTTCTCAATCTCTAAGTGAAGTTATCTCTTTTCTCTCTCTGGGAAATACAGTGGCTGGACCTTTAGCTAGCTGACACACTGCATAACAAACTGCACACAAAAATTGTGTTTGCTGATATTTTTTTTACTATTTGAAAAGTTGCATTTGAAATCACCTGACACTTAAAAATGTTTAAGCTCGCTCCTCTTCAATAGCGCTAGATAGATGATGAAGTATCATGACCACAGCTTATGTACATCTGCACTCGTTCCAGTGTCCAAAAAGTGATCCTTTGTCAAAAAGTGATATTCTGGTATTTGCCAAAAAATGCCTTTATGTAAATTGTTGTAAATGACTTTTGGGCCTATAATCTGTTAAACGTAGCTCTCATTAATGACATCAGTCATTTTGACCCAGAAACAACATTCCTGTCACAAGGTAGAAGCTGCTCACTTTTTGGCAAAGTGACTTTTATGTATTCTTTATTTGTCCAGATAAAAATTGTCATTGACATTAAAAATGTCATTTTAAAGACAGATCTGGCCGAGAGGGCAGCAACAAATATAACCTCACAGTCTCTAAAGTTATGGCCCAAAAGCACTGGGTTGGTTATAATGTAGCTACAATAATACAGAGTCATAAGGATACTTGCAAAATAGGTCATGTTTTCATTTTATAAAAAAGCCCTTCATGAATCCTGTTACAGTCTATTTACCATTATAAGACAAAACCATATGGAAATATCAGAAATCATTTTTGGTAGACGATCACTTTTTGACACAACACTGGCCTACTTCAAACCCTAATCAATGATGCACAAATTACAATAATAACAATAATCCCCAGTGATGGACACGCCAATCATATTGTCTTTTATGTGTTTACATGTGTTATCATTGCCTCCATTTAGGCTCAGATCTGTTTGATGTTTGAAGATGCAGTGAAATAAAATCTTCCCTCATGTCATAGGGCCACTTTTGTGAGTTTTGTTTGTCTTTTATCATTTTGTATGGTCTCAGTTGAAGAGGTGTGTGGGTGGGCAGGTATCCATTTGGCTGTGGGTGGAGTTTAGTGTTCAGCTCATCCCTTTCATACCTGCACTTAATGTACCCTAGTGATGGGTATTTAAGGCCTGATGGTTGCCTCAGCTCTTTCCCCCTATTCTCTTCCACAAAACTCCCGCGCACCGGCCCCGCACCCCTTTAGTTTTTCACCTACAAATGTAGGGAGTAAAAGTAAAAAGCTGTTAGAAAAATAAATTCTCAAGTAAAGTACAGACACCAGAAAATTCTACTTAAGTACAGTAATGAACCAATTGTACTTCATTACTTCCCAACTCTGTTCCTTCAGACTGCTGCATCTCCCTGAGCAGAGGAACCTCCTAACTGCTTCCAGGTACATTTGTGCTGATGACTCTTTATCAGCACAAATATAAGAGAAAAAAATTAACTTTTTGTACATGCTTTAAATTACATATATACCTGTTCCTTGCACGTGTTTGCAGCGCACAGTGGGGTACTTTTCCCCTTATCTCCCTGTTGCTTTGAAAAAAGTCCAGATTTTTAAAAGGCATGAGAAATTCTGCTCTTGGCAAGAAGTGGGAAGGGAAGACGTAGTGATTTGAAACTGTGAAAAAAAAAAAATTGGCTGGCACTCCTCGGCTCTTCCACCCTTCACCCTTCACTTCAAAAAGCCATACTCCGCACGACATCACTCGCCCACATTTGAATAAGAATGACTTGGGGCTAGTTTCACAGGAACCATTTTACATGGGGACAGCTAAGAAATTGCATCTATCACCGTGTACACGGCGTGTACTACTTTGTAGTTTTTGAGAAATCAGGTTGGTTATTCAGCTGCGTAGTCCACATATGTGATGACTGAAGAAATGTAAGGATCTGCACTACTGTGGAAAAACAGCTGATTGTCACTAAAATCAGGCCTATGGAAAATTGTTCAGTTACTGAAGTGATAATGGCTACTGTGTTATTTGTACTGTAAATATTTAACCGGTAGCTTGGCAGCCCTTTTCATTCTTCTTTCTTCTTCGCTATAAGCAGTGTGTATTACTGTGTTAAAGTGCAAGGCTCAAGAAATTCTATATAATCTCCTTTGTCACTACTATAGATCACTATAAGGGAAGTTCCAGTAGGAGTTTTAGATACACAGTTGTTGCCCAGTGTACCTAATCACCTTTTACATTTTCGATTTCAATTACAAGCTGATGACTGCCTCCTTTATACAAATTCTGGGGGGTTGTTTAGAGCAGCTAAAACCAACATTCGTTACAATCAATTCCAATGTAATATTTTTTGTCACATTTCACAGTGGAATAATATATCTAAACATGTGTGAAAACCACACATGAAGTATTGTGTACAGAGAACTTGTCCAACCCATGAAAAATGCGCAAGTGAGTCATTTTCAATGCAGTAATTCTAAAAAAGGTGAAGTTCCTTATCTAAATCTCTAACACAGCTTTCTGGAATAAATGAATCGATTAAAAAACTTAGGTATGCTAATCATTACTTCCTGTTTTTACTGAGGTTTGCTACTCTATCTGCACTTGTCAAGTTGTCTGACATGCCAAGAATAGATGACTGACAGGTCTGAAAGAGTGAAAATGCTAATACTTCTACTTCTTCATGAGGTGTGCAGTAGCTGGGTTTAAGTTTGCCCAACATCACCAACATCAGTTGCTGAGAGGATGCAGAGTAGAGTACTCTGCATGTGTTGTAGTTCCTTATTTTTATTTTATTTTATTTTTTTATAGATTTTTTTTAACTTTCGATATTTTTAGGTATTTAAGTATATACTGTCTCCATTATTAGTGTGTCTTTTATATTGTTTTGTTCTGTCTGTGCTTGTTGCTGTGATTGATATGTTGTACAGCACTTTGGCCAGCCCTGTTGTTGTTTTAAGGTGCTCTATAAATAAATTGGTATGGAAAATATGTATGGTATCCCTGTGCTCAGCTGGCTTTTCCACCCTCTGTTAACGGCAGGGTGGATGAAAGGAGCAAACTTTAATGGATTTATCCTTTAACTTTATCCGCAATGAGATTAAACTTCAAAAGTAAATTCCTCAAGATATGACTGCTTATTCCAGCTTTCTAGAATAAACTTAAAACACTTCAAACCCCTGAGAGAAGTTTGCAAAACTACTCAAAGACCTTTGAAATCATCATTGTCAAATTTAAAAAAAAACTATTACTAAGCAGTATTGAGGGGAGAAACTGTGAGAGCATCTTTACAATTTGGTTTTAATCAGAATGTTCCAAGACGCATTTTAAATTTGCATCTTTAACTTATGTCAAAGCAACAAAGCAAGACCCTTATAGAGTAAATGTGTTGCTGTCTTGAATTTAAAATATCGTTTTAGGATAAAATTGTGATTTTTTTTTTCTTCCTATTTTTGTATTGATTTGCAAAACTCAAAGTGCATGGCAACACACAAAACGAGCTACGTGTAAACACGCAGGCAGATGCAAGGGTAATGTATTCTGTAGTCTCACTGCAATAGAAAATAATAACATTAGCAGGTTTTATTAAATCCATTTTAGATAACACTCGGACTAGTGAGGGAATGGCGGAAAATGGTAATTAAAGCTTAAAGCTTAAAGCTTAGTTTTTAAAGTCGTCCACAAAGGGTTTCCAGTTTTTCTTAAATTTATCAGAGAAGCCAGGTACCATGAATATTAGCTTCATGAGTTTAAGATGCTGTATCACCTCCATCACCCACTGAGTCCTACTCTTCCAATTCAGAGTCAATTGTGTGCTAATAAAACGACTAATTTTGTTATTTTAACCTTAGTTACACAGAAATTCCTGTTGTTCTCTTCTACAACACAAAATATGGCTCCAGTTGGATTTATTTTAAAAATGTCCGTCAACAATGTCACACCAGTATTTTAAAGATTGAAAGCAGGTACATCAGGAAACTGCCAGAAAGAATGTACTAAAGAGCTGTGGGAAAATATCCTTTTTTTAATGTAACTGTGTTAAAGCTTTTCATAGCGCGTGCAAATTTAAACAACCTGCTGAAGTTCAAACCGAGTATCAGAATGTGGAGGAAAGGTGATTTAAGTGACTCTAAACGTGGCAAGGTTGCTGCTGCCAGACGGGTCAGAAACTGCTGATCTACTGAGATTTTCCCACACAGCCATCTCTAGGGCTTACAGAGAATGGTCTTAAAAAGAAAAAAGATCCAGTGAGGAGCAGCTCTCTGGGAGAAAATGCCTTGTTGATGCCAGAGGTCAGAGGAGGATGTCCAGACTGCTTTTAAGCTGATAGTAATACAACAGCATCTCAAATAACTGCTCGTTACAACCAAGGTATGCAGTAGAGTATCTGTGAATGCACAAAGTATTGACTCTTGAAGTGGATGGGCTACAACAGTAAAAGAGGATCAGGCTGATGGTGGTGGTGTAATGATGTTCAGCATACAGTATATTCTTGGCACACTTTGTGTCCCTTAGTACCGACTGAGAATTGTTTAAACCACACAGCCTAATTGAGTATTGTTGCTGTCCACGTGTATCCCTCTGATGGCTACTTCCAGCAGATCAACCTTCAAATCACGTCAAACTGGTTTCTTAAACATGACAATGAGTTCGCTGCACTCAAACGGTCTCCACAGTCACCACATCTCGAATCCAAGTGAGCATTTTGGGACGTGGTGGAACCGGAGATTCAAATCACGGATGTGCGGCCGACAAATCTGCAGTAACTCTGTGATCACCACAATCTCTGAGGAATGTTTCCAGCACCTTGTTGAATCTGTGCCACGAAGAATTAAGGCAATTCTGAAGGCAAGTTTGAATGTGTGCAAATGTAAAATAAAAAAAAGCATTTAGATGCAGAAAAAAGTGGATGCATGAATGTGTGCGTGAATGGATGAGCGAGACAAGCTGTGCTCAAGTAGAAAAGTCTATAAAAACCAGTCCATTTACCATTAGCACAAATTATAAATATGTATCCATACAATACTGTTGATTTTTCTGGAAACAAACTTGCATCTAACTTAATATGTCTCCCCTCTGTTATTGCACGTCACACACACACAGATTTCAGCAGACATGAATAATTTCATTGAAGTCATTCTCACCACTGGGCTCTCCATGATGCCTTTGAGGAAGATGAGGTCCAGGTCATTGGCAGTTGTGGAGCTTGTGCTGTCACTCAGTGTGTCCAGGGCCTGATGCATGGCTGCACAACAACAACAACAACAACAAAATGACAGAGGAAACACAAAAGAAAAAAACAGTTACTGTATTCCACAGCTACCCATGGAAAACAGACTGAACAGCTTACCTCAAAGAGATAGAGAGTACATACAGAAGCTCATACTTTATTCCCAAATAAAAGAAGTCTGGAGGAAAAGAGAGCAGGAGGGAGAAGGGAGAGGGGAAGTGGGAGGAGCCTCACATCCTTTCCCAAGCAGTTTCACCTCTGTCAGTCATTCTGCTCTTAAGTCTATCACAAACAGTATCTTTCTCCCACAACTCCCTGCTTCCTCCTTTTCTCTCCTACGCAAAAGTTCACACACACACACACACACACACACACACAAACACACACACACACACACACACACACACACACACACACACACACACACACACACACACCCACCCACACAAAAAAAAAAAT
>VUQJ01030134.1:26396-38479 GCA_015108635.1 Andinoacara biseriatus
TAACAGCTTCCCCGCCTTTGTTACAGCAGGGGACGTGTAATTAAAGGAAACTAAATTAAAGGTGCTTTTGTCTGTTAAAGTCTCATCTGAGCGCCTGCTCACCTCCAAGGAGAGCTACAATTAAACCCAATGTCACAGAGGCAGCCAAAAAATCTGGGCTGTTATTGTTTGTATTTGGAGCACAGCGGGGGTGCAAGAACCTCTCGGTGAAGGTTATTCTGTTGCTGTGGAACAGCAGTTAGGGAAGCAGGGAGAGGATACACGGAGGAACTGTGGGAGGGTGGAAAAACGAAGGAAAAGATGTGGGAGATGCAGTTGTGTTGTTGTTGCTCTATGTTGAATTCTCACGGGGTATTACAGTACTCACAGAGGAGTACAGTGTGCAGCTGACTCTCTACTCCCTGTTGTTTCGAGCTATAAAAACAGTCTGTGCTGTTTAATGTGCTTCAGATAAACAATGTGTTTTAGGATGCAGAGCCAGTAAAAGTCAGTCAAAGGGGCGCGTTTAGCAGCACGTACTGAGCAAGCCCGTGGGTTACTGTTTAATAACTGGAATAATTTCATCTTAATATTTTCTAGTATAATCAACCCAGTGAGGTCTAAGCCCTCATTGGTGATGACTAACCCCAACCCTATGTTTAGGAGGAATTTTTTATTTATTTATTTTTTTTATAAGAATGGTCATCTTCTTTGTCCCCCGAGAGCCAAGAAAAGAAAACACGCAAAAAATATTCTAATAGCGTAGAGTTAAGGGTAAGGTCATCCTCGATGATGACTTGCAGTTTGCAGAGCCAGAAACAACACCTGTTTTGTCCTGTGGAACACACACAGATTCCTTAAAAAGCTCATTGATATTCTCATTGTCTCCTGGAAATGCAGCTCGAAGCCGCTCCAAGTTGCTGGAAGTCACCTCTATATTAAAAAAAATACTATTTGGCCTTGAAAAACATAATTAAATACTTTAATGTTGTTCTTCGATTTGATTCTGTTCCCGGCTCTCCAGCTAAATATAATTACTATCAATTCCTCAGGTAGCAAAAGATAAATTTTTAGGACAGTGGTTGAGAATGATATTGGACTGGAATGTATCCCAATGTGGCGTGTACGTGCAAGAGCTGATGAATCATTTAAAGCTAAAGTAGACAACTAATTTATCCCAAAGCTCTGGGATTCATGAATCTTTCCAACATCACACACCGTTGCAGCTCAAGGCCCTCTGAGTGCAATCAGTCTTCTGAGATTCCTTCACAAACTTGTAAACCAAAATCTATTAACACAGCTGCAATTTAATACACAATTCCAAAATTTGGGACTTGGAAGGATTGGATGTGAAATGAAGGTACTGAGAAAATAGTGAACTATGTAGGGGAGCTTTAGGACCTGCACCTTCCCGCAGGTGTTGTCACTTGCTGCTGATAATGCTTCTGCTCAGGCTGCGATAAAGTGGAGCAACTTTATAATAGGTATTACATGAAGCATCAGATGTTTTGTATAAATAATGCTGCAATGACAATGTGCCTGGTTTTTTTTTCCAACGAGTGTCAAAAATTTCATTCTGACTCAGAAGCCGACATGAAAGATGATGTAAACACAGCACGCGTATGGTTAATATGTAATTTTCCCACCCTAACAGGACAGTGAGTCAGCTACAGTGCGTGCATGCCCACATAACCTGGTGATGGAGGAGACATTAAGTGGAGAACCACAGAAAAAAGAAAGGACTCTCCTACAAAAATATAACTGTATGAAAATTTGAGTGGATGGTTTCATCAGTCGCAAATAATAAATCTGTGGCCTGTTGCTGCCGTGTCACATAAATATAATTTTACACTACGAAGAGCCTAACAACTGAATTTTGGATAGAATTTTTAAAGAGTAAACTTTTCAGATTTTGATATATCTTTTCTTTACACACACACACACACAAAAACACATGCTGAAAAGGAAAAAGTTTGAATTTATTAACTTTCCAGCCATGTTTTAGCAACTAAGTAGCACAATAGTATGAAGCTGTTATGATATTCTGCTACATGTACTGCAGGCAGTGCTGAGCGTAACTAATGGAGCTGGAGGTGCACTGGAGAAACCAGATGAAGGCATCATTTTTAAATTACCCAAAGCATGTTTTTCTACATTATGTTCCTGTAAAAAAATTCTTCTTCTTCTACTTCTGGCTGCTCCCTTTAAGAGTCACCACAGCAGATCTTCTGCCTCCATCTCACCCTATCCCGAGCATCCTCTGCTCCTCTGTCACACCAGCTCTTTGCATGTCCTCCTTCATTACATTCATGAACCTTCTCTATAGTGGTCCTTCTTTCCTCCTGCCTAGCATATCTAGCTTCCTTTGTCCAATATATCCACTACCTGTCTTCTGCCCATGTCCAACCATCTCAGCCTTGTCTCTCTAAAGTTGTCTCCAAGCTTCATCGCCCCTGACATTCATCTCCACCCGCTCCACCCTGCCTGCATTCTCTACTTCACCTCTCTGTTGCTTTGGATGGTTGACCCCAGATTTCTAAACTCATCCACCTTCACTATTTCTACTCTGTGCACCTTCAGCTTTCCACCTGCCTCCCTCTGTATTCTGTCTTGCATCAGCTGACTTTCACTCCTCCTTTCTCCAGTGCATATCTCCACCTCTCCAGGCTCTCTTCTACTGGCTCCCTACTCTCACTACAGATCACAATGTTGTCTGCGAACATCATGGAAATTCCTGCCTGACCTCATCAGTTAAAAACAGTAATGGGTAATAATTCCCATGACACATTCTCGAAAATAAAATAAAATAAAATAAAATAAAAATAAGGCACCATACTATAAGCCATTGTTCTCAGTTGAATAATGACTGTAAAATTTAAAAAATATAAGTGGTCTAACAACTATGACAGTGTGTGTGAATGTCCTATAAAAGGCAACACTTCCAGGGGAAGTAATCATGACCTTCTGTCTCTCTCCAAGTCCTAGACAGCCAATCAGCAGGATGAGGGACTTTAAAGCAGCCTCCCTATCACCATGGCGATGCTTGTTACGAGCTGGCATGCTATGGATGCAGGTCAGATCGTCTTATTAGCTGGATGAAGGTCACCACTGAAGATAACACTTGTGATATTTGTTGACATTTTGCAAATGGACAGCAGCTCCCATTCCTCCCCCACAGCCAAAGAAAGAGATGATTTCGTGCTAAGTTTTCATTGCAACTAACACCAATAACTTTATCGACTTAGCTTGTTGGAAGGAACAAGCTAAGCTCTGTTTCCTTTGGCAACAGTTAACGAAAGAACAAGATCATCTGAGTGTGATACGGATGAAATAATTGCCAACGTCACCACATTATCGAATGCCCTCCACCAGAACCGTATTAAATTGTCCCTTTCTGTAGAAACCTAGCGATTATCTTTGACAGTCTAATCCAACCAACACACTGTACTCAATGATCCATCATCTGTGTTTGAACACTGCTTCATTAGTCCGATAGGCACACAGAATATTCCTCTGATAGTGTGAGAGTTTGTGTACTGCGCAGCATATGTGTGGAGTGTGTGTGTGTGTGTGAGTGTGCGTGTGTGTGTGTGGAGAAAGGGTGGAAGTGAGAAGGCCGGAGAGATATTTGAAGGTTGTGAGTCTGACACTTTCAAGCGTGCTGTCTCTGATCAGAACACCATTGCATATGAATGACCCCCTACTTACACACCATGAATGTACAATGCACTTGAGGTCTCTCCCTTTATCCTCCTGTGTGTCTCATGCACTCTGCACTGATAGACAGGATGCAATTGCTTTGACCAAAAATATGATTCATTACGGCTGTCACTGCTGTCGTGTCAAGCTACATTGCAGAGCAAAGGATATCTTATAATACAGTACACCGTGTGACACAAATTAGACTTGGCAATGATGTAATGATGCTTCTAATTTAACATGACAGCATCAAATACTTGTTTTAGTTCTTATACCCCTCATCTGGCATCCACTGTTTTGCCAAGACAGGCAGCCAATGCATGGACCACAGGAGCCACATGACTGCATATGGACACACACTCACAACATATTATGAGGCATGCAACTTTATCCAATATTAATGTATTCCATCTATTATGAATGAGTTATGTGGTACTTGTCACTTAGTGCTGTGCAAACATTGTCTGGCCACTATCATCCAGTGCAACAAATTAGCTCTTACACAGAGTCCCGTTCTTCTCATCACTTCATATGTTTTTTGTTTTGGGGGGGGTTTTTTTGGCTTATCTAAAGTGGTCCCCTCAGTCTAATCCACCTCTTTTCACAATCAGGCTTCTGTCTGTTAGTGACATTAAAAGAAAAAAATGATCCTCTTTCAGTGAATATATGTCCCTGCATTCTGCTGCCTCAGATTCATCTACATCACATGTTGCCTTGGGTCCCATTCTGTCTCTACTCATCTTCATCACACTCTGGAGATATGAACCAGCGCATCAGGAGCAGGTGCAATATGAATACAAACACCACAAGTACATGTTGCCATTATTTTAAAATCAAATCCGTCACTGATTACAGCTTTTTTCAAGCAGGTCGTCCGTAACTAATACCAGCACACACACCTGAACTGCTATAAACAATCCCCATATTCCTTAACAGCAGGCAAGTTCCTGTGTTCTTACCTTCTCCCTCCAGCTTGATATCCAGGCCCTCTAGGGAGTTGGCTGAATCCCCCTCCTCCAGGGAGAGCCTTCCAAACAGGCTGCCAGCCATGGTGAACAACACCTCACTACAGAACACACACTCTCAGTAACACACCCAATACTGTATCAGAAGCAGTCTGAGAGATCTTCCTCTCTCTCCTTATCGCCCCCCCGATTCTCTCTTCCTTCTGCCAAAACGACTCCGCACTAACGGCGCCTCGCTCTTTCCCTCCCTCTCCACCTGCTCTTGACGTGAATGTGTATAAGCTATGCCTGGCCGAGCTTGTTCTCCTCAACATGAATGAATGGAGACGAGAGAGGGCTGGGTGCATGTGCAAAGGAGTACGGTGGCGGAAGTGAGGGAAGAAAGAGGGGAGGGAAGTATGATGCTTTCTTTAAGAGCTGGATAAAGAGAAGGCAGGAAGATTTTCCCTCTAGGTTTCCCTGTGCGGGTCAAGTGGGGGAAAGAGTAGCAGAGGGCTGCCCTGTAGGAAGGAAGTGTGGTCGAAGAGGTGAGGCTCAGGGAGCGCACTTGTGTATTCGTTATGGTTTTTCATTACTGACATCAGACAAACAATCACAGGCAACTTTGCAAATATAACTTAAGTGAAGAGATTTTATTGTGAAATTTATATCTGAGCTACTTTGCTGACATGATTAAATAATAAAAAATAAAAAAAGAGTTTTAGATAAAAGCTGACCCTTCTCTTGCCCTTCCCTGAGCCTGAGCAAAAAATAGCCCTGCTGGAAATACTGTTTTTTAAATTTAAAAAAAGACATGAATTGGTTCAGAGAAACAATCGACTGGCTGTTACTAAAAATGCCACTCATCCAGCCTCAGCCCTCGGCTAGTGTGCGAATCAAGACTGACTGACAGCTTATTGCAAAAAAAGACTCCACACACATTCTTCGCGGAAAATGCTCGTCTCTCCCTCTTTCTGGCAGCTGACTGCTGAAATTTACTATCATATAACGAAATACTTTGAGGCCGTTGATTTGAGATTTTGCCCCATGTTAAAAAAAAAAATACTCTGGGATGACTTTCGCAAAACATGTGGGGCCAGATGTAAAAATGATGTGTATTCGCAAAAACCACAAATGTGTTTTTTCCCCACACATATATTACCAGCTAAAATGCACATGAACACATGAAGAGGAAGCAGTCCGAGAGCACAAACCTCTTCCAGGGCAGCTCACTCTCAGGGCAGTATTTACTTTTAAGGGTATAGTTTTGTATTTTGTGCATATTAATTTCTGTGTTCTTTGTTCTTTTAAATGCACTTTAAGAAGTTTGCGGTGCAGTAAAAAACAAGTGCAAAGTGTGTTTTTACTCGATCTGTTGAAACGTATTTTACTTTACTTTTTTTTAACTATGTAGATTCATTCTCCTTCTCTCAGACATACTTTATTTAAAGCTATGACGCATTTTGGGGTCAACTTGAAAAAAAGGCAGATGTGAAATGCAAGAGTGAGGTCAGAGGTCAAATGTGACATCATATTTGGGTGCAAACTATAATGTGATATTTAGACTCCCCATATACCGGCATCATTTCCTAAATGTTACCATTAAAAACAAAGGCAGTAGAATTTTAGGTAGAGTTTTAAAATAAAAGACTTTTCATGAAAGTCTGACCTAATAGTTTCTAAATTATGAGGCTTTTTTGTCAATTTTTGACCAATAAATCATGAAGTTGACCTTGAAGAACTTGATGGATGTAAGCCGAATTTTAGTTTGTTTTTTTTATCACTGGTAGTTTTGGCTCTAATGAGCAGTGGCTATGTGTAATCGTCTGAACTCAGATGCACATTTTTCCTCTTATTTGTTGTGCAGCTGTTTCTTTTTTTTAACTCAGCCAGAATCTTTTCCTCCGAACTTTCATACTCCATCCTCTTTTTTTTCCCCCTTCAGTAGTTTTTCTTTTGTTCGTGATTCAGAGCACATTTCCGTTTCTCCACTTCTCTGGTGAATGCCTCACTTTTGCACAATGAATACCAACTCCTTCTTTGCTGTTGTCTTAAATGCAATTTTATTTGCAAACAATGAAATAATGCAGTGTCTGCATCCCTTCATGGCTAAAGAAGGGGTTGGAAATAAGGCTCGTGCATGTGCGTAAAATTTCACAACGATTGCGTTTTATGAAGGAGCATCATGCACACAAATTTAATGAGAATGATGAACATGCAAATTATTATGTACACACAGTTTTTAATCTGCACTGAGTTTTGTGCATTTGTCTCCCCTCAGCTTATAAATCCTTTAAGGCTCTATCCTCAGCACTGAGTGAAAAGCAAATACACGGAGGCATGGCTATGTGCCAGATTACTGTTTAATGCAGACACATTTTCTCATTTAAGGAAGATCATTTGACTGTTGTCAAAATATTATATTTTTACTTTGATCTCAATGGAAAATCTTACTGATAGAGTCAACAAGAGACGATTAAACATGTAATGCTAAATTTGCCTTCCAGCACTTCTCTGTGGAAGCATTTGCACAGGATGTAATGCATGTTTTTGTTATGTTAATCAAAAATAGTCACAAATTATTATCCTGGGATCAGTTTGATAGCTATAGAATGATTGAATGAGTCAACTGTGAGGAGTAGAGAAATTCTACACTTACCAGCCACTCTTTTAGGTACACCTGTTCAACTGCTCATTAACCCAAATATTAGAGATTGTCAAGGCCTACTTTTGAAGTTCAAACCGAGCAGAATAGAGAAGAAAGGACCGGTCTGAGTATTTTAGAAACTGCTGATCTACTGGGATTTTCCCACACAACCATCTCTAGGATCAGAAAAAGAGGAAATATCCAGTGAGCAAAAATGTGTTGATGCCAGAGGTCAGAGGAGAATGGCCAGACTGAATCCAGCTGGATAGGAAGGCAACACTAACTTAAATAACCACTTGTTACAACCAAGTTATGCAGAAGAGCATCTCTGAACCTTGAAGCAGCTGGGCTACAGCAGCAGAAGACCACTCCAGGTACAACTCCTGTCAGCTAAGGTGAAAAGAGGCTACAACAGGCATGAGCTCACCAAAATTGGACAAAAGAAGACTGAAAACGTTGCCTGGTCTGATGAGTCTTGATTTCTGCTGCAACATTCATATTGTGGCATCAGAATTTGGCATAAACAATATGAAAGAGTGGATCCACCATGCCTTGATGAACGATTCAGGCTGGTGGTGGTATAATGGAGTGGGAAACATTTTCCTGGCATGCTCTAAGCTCCCTAGTACCAGTTGAGCATTGCTTAAAAGCCACAGCCACAGAGTATTGTTGCTGAATATGTCCCTTTATGACCACAGTGTGGTCATTTTTTGCTGGTTGCCTCCAGCAGGACAATGCAATATGCCACTATGCTCAAATAGAGCACCTTCGGGATGTGGTGGAAAAGTCGTTTTGTACCATGGACCTTGTTAAATCCATGAAGAATTAAGGCAATTCTGCAGGCAAAAGGGGGCCCTACATCCCTAGTAACTATTGTAGGGTCTAGTAACGTACCTTTTATTATGACAGACACAGGCTAAATTAACTTTTAATCAGATGAATATAAACAGCCTTCATCAAACAAACACCTACAGAGTTGGAAAAAAAAAAGTTGAACAGGGGGGAAAAAGCTAATTGCCAAAGTAAATAATTTTTACCCTTTCAAGACACTCAAAAGTTAATTCACACATATCCTATTATTTCAGTGACAATCTTTAATATAAGTGTCACTTAAGGTTTCAAATGCGGATTCATGTGAAACGCTGTACAGTTATGCTCACTCACGGATTTGACAAGCACGGGTGGAGGCCTGCAAAATGGCAAATCCTTCAAGGCACAACTGATCTAAGACTGGCATTTTAGCGCTCCGTCAGCCAGCTCATTAAGTCACATTAGTGCTCTGGAGATGAGATACAAGTACTGACTGCAAGAATAACCACTAACCATTCAGTATCTCCTCCCTCTCTCTCAATAACTCTCTCACTTACACACACACACACACACACACACACACACACACTCATCACAGTGAGCCCAAGACACTTACCCGAGTCAGAGCTGGATGTTGCCACGGGCATTTTAGAAATTGGCTCTTCCCAGTATCCTCCACAAGTCTTGTTAGGTCAACTGCAATGAAAAGGATTGTGCAAAAAGAGAAAGTAGATACATCAAAAAACTAAAACCTTTAGCTATCACACTGCTGGGTTAGAATTAAGAATAAAATAAGCGACCGAGGGTAACGCTGTGCTGCTAGGTCGGAAGCTCAACACACAGTGATCATGCGAAGTCTTGGTGTATAAATCCCTTTCTGGCACAAGCAGAGTCAATGGACTAAGCATTCACACTAACAAGCTCCCACACAGCATAATTGGTATTTAACTTTATTAAGCTCTAAAAACAGAACAGCTAGTTGCCCTGGTAACATCTAAACAATTTTAGCCATTGTGTCTGTTACGAATACTATTAGCAACTCTTGGAGAGACTTTGTGACTGGTTCAGTGGAGCCAGCTATCACTGGCTTAGTGAGGATCTCTGCTGACTCTAATTGATCCATTTATCGTCAGGAAAACGTAACAGGCATCACAGGCAGGAGACTAGGGGATTAATGATCTATTGTTCTGGGATCTAAAATTGGCTCCTCAAGTCAAGGAGAATTTGTGGAACACAAACAGGGAAAAGTAAATAAATGACATAGCGAATGGGGGGGTAAACTGAAGAGAACGATCAATGGGCATGGCTTCTGTGAAGAAACTGAAAATATAAGAAGAGCAGAAAGCATCTGAGTCGTGAGCTGCGGGGGGTTAAAGAGAGAATGAGAGCAAACAATGGTGAGGAAGAGGAGGAGAGCGTAGCTGATGGGAGACAGGCAGCAGTATCCAAGGATGCTAATTCCTGGTTGCCATGACAATGGCTATCCTTGGTGGAACAAAGGATAGCTGAGCAATGTCACCACAGGGTCACTGTGTGCAAACATGCGTGTGTGGCAACATAAAAATCCCACTTCAGCCTCACTGGACTAAAAGTCCATCCGAAAAGTGTGCGCTCTAGTGTTGCTGAGTGGTATTTTAGTTTATTAGTAACAGATATCCGTATGTGCAACACGCATCCTTAAGTCTACAGAGCAATTCACACTGTCATCTAAATATAATCACTCCTGATTCCCGAAACCCAAGATGGAATGGTGATCATGCTGACGCTGAGGCAATGGACAACCTCACAATGACTGCATCTCTCTTCTATTTACAGTCTGGAAGTAAGTACCAAAGTCATCTGGCTCACAATCATCACAGTTCAGAGTTTACAGCATGTAAAACACCAAATGTTTTACGCTTAAGCGTGATTTGGGTGAAGGCCCATTAGGTGATCATTGTCTGCAAGTTTGACTAAAATCCGACCACTACACTCCCAAGAGGAGTAGAGATTCCTGTGAAGTGAGGGTGGACGAACAGAGCACAAATATAAAGATGTCTTTAAGCCCAGTGGTGTCTAATCTTACTCATTTCATTCTCTGCACTGAGATCAAAATATTCCCAAATCCTATTTGCTCAGATATAGTCTGCAGTTTTGTGCCTCAGCATTTTATCAACATGTCCCAGGGCACCGATTGAAGATTCAGCTTATTAACTATTAATGTGACCCCACTGTGCTTTTTGGCCTACTTCGAAGGCATATGCTGAAATAAAAACTATGATCTACCAAAAGAAAGGGATCTTGGGATTACTGTGTTACCACCACACCTACGTCCGCCATCTGAATAAGTGTCAGAATGATTTGTTTGGATGTAGTAATGATACCAAAGTGCTGCATATCATTATGCTTTCATTAGGTTGATCGGCTCCATTCGGCCATATGTTTTGATTCTGTCTATGATCTTTGGTCATTTATATTTGCCTTATGTAATGAATCTACTTCTCTTAGCCCACAGACATGTCATATCACATCATATCATATCTGGAATAATAAAACCCAGCTAAATGCAACTTCCTCTGTGTGCATTCATTTTGAGTGTATGCAACTTCACTGTTTATGAGGTTAGTAATTGTTTCAATTTAATATTCTTATTCTAGCATGTAGAGATATTTACAAACATGTGAGCCGTCCAGTGGAATAGATCTGAACTTTGGGACAGCAACTTGAGTGCATACTGAGGAGGTAATTCAGCAATTTGATTCAGGTGTGTAGGATCAGGGACACATCTAAAACCTGCAGGACACCGGCTCTCGAGGCCTGGAGTTGTCCACACCTGTGTTAGGGAATCTCTGGTAAAACTTAGAAAGCAGAGAATCGAGGTTTTAAAGTGAAACGGGATTTAAATGTTTCCAATTATGCCGGGTACAACCACGGGGAACAGCTACATTTAAAATACAAACAATTTTTCAGTTGGAGGGAGACAGAAGGATGGCTCCAACAAACTGAGGTTGACATGCCTGGTGTGCCAACAAAAGTCGGTTTGGTTGAACTGCTAATTACTGGGGGGAGACTATTTTAACAGCATTTTAACAGATAATAATGAACCACAGATGGCAGATACTCTCATCAAGCGGCTTGGGCAAAGGCCTCGTCTCGTTCCTCTGTGTAGATTAATTATAACTGGAGGACAGTATTTGATCTGTGGAGTTGGGTCAAAGAGGTAAACGAGATGGGCCATTGAAAAAAAAAGGGTGCCCAATAATCATCAAAGAGAACAAAAACTACTTTTTTGGTATGACATGCGTCTGATCTGAGTGTACCAATTTATTTTAATAGTGTGTTCAGCTTATTAGGAAGGACATGCAGGGAACAATTTTCTAGTTTAAATAGGAAACAATTTTTGTGCGTTTTTACAATAATAGGAGAAGGACTCCAGCTGTACAGAATTAAGTGAAAATCATGTGTATTCAAAATTTCATTTTTTTAAATTAAATTATGAATTGTCTTATGAACGGCCAACAGGGTCTGCAGCCACTGAAGTGCACCGATGGCCTTTTAATTTCTTTAACAGCAGGACTTTGAGTTCAGCTGGTTTGCCTCTTCTTCATCTAATTCTACACATAGTTAGCAGTCACGTGTTTGCAAAACCTCAATAAGGGAAGCCATTTTCTCATATATAAGATAATAATATATTTCGCAAAACAGGAAATTTAGAATCACCAATTAACCTAACCTGTGGGAGGAAGTCTGAGTACCTGGAGAGAACCGATGCAGACACACGAAGAACATGCAAACCCCACACAGAAAGCCCCGGCCAGATGGACTAACCTGCTGCATCATTTTTTCACTTTGATTTTCAAGGTGCCTTTGAATTCAGCCCTCTGCAGATTGATCATTTCCACCAAACGATGTGGATTCATTATATATATGTGTGTGTGTGTGTGTGTGTGTGTGTGTGTGTGTGTGTGTGTGTGTGTGTGTGTGTGTGTGTGTGTTAGGGAGCGGGAAATCCATCATATTCCATC
>VUQJ01030139.1:4139-19238 GCA_015108635.1 Andinoacara biseriatus
TGTGCAATTGTGATGCAATAATTTTCAGAGTGAGTCTGGATGTGACTTTAATGGTGTACACGAACCATGTTGTGGGACAGCTCTAGATTTGATGGGTGCCTGCCTGGAGTATTTGGTAACCTTGGGCTTGGACCTCCTGGCTGACTCTTTCAGCCAGCTGACCTCTGTCATGGCATTGTCTGTGTCTGTGTCTGTGTCACTAAACAGGTGCTTTTTGACACACCGCTTCTTCTGCAACTCAAATGGCAGCAGAGGACAAAAAGATATGAGTACACATGCATGAGGAAAACATGTATCCAAAGACATACAGAGAGACACAATGAGAGCCTACTTTTTCCATAGGGTGCTCTTTCCTGGTTGTGCTCAGTACTGAGGAGTGGATGTCACTGTCAAACAATATGGGAAGTATAGATTTTAAACAAATTTGTAAGATGGAAGTATTTGTTGGCAAATTTACAAAACATTCTCAGTGTGACCTACCTGCTCTCTATGGCAGAGCTGTTTCTGTTCGCTTTCTGAAGTGAAATGAATAAGACTGTTAACACTACACTGACATTCTAACATTGATACATCTCATTATATAAACTGACTAATATTAGTAATATTTACCCAATTGCTGGGAGGGGTATTGGTGCCGAATGCAAAAACATCTTTTCTGTACAACAGGAAAAAGTATTAAATTACTGAAACTTTCAAACAGCTTTGAATTGTTTTAATCGACTTCGATTACCTCTGCCTGACAGAGTTTGGTTTAGTTCTGCTGTATGATTTCATTAGGTTCCTGGAGGTTTCCCTCTAAAATAAATAATACTACTTAGCAAAATGAGCAGAGGAAAAGTAACTGTGCTTAAAAAATTACGGGACCTGGACATAAATCAAAAAATGATCACTTACTTTTCCAGTTGACAACCAGCTCATATTGAAGATTGGTCTATTACAAAAACACAACAATCAACTAATGTCATTATTGAACTAGCAACGACATTTTTCCCCATTTAAACTGCAGCCCTAAATACACATACCTGTTGACAAGAGGGGGAATCCAGTTCTGAGTGATATTTTCCACAGTGTCTTTTTTGTTGGCTTGGCCATTAACCTTATAATGGCTAGAGATGAGCTTCACCATGCTACCTGCAAACTCTGAGTCTCTCTGAGCAGAGACAGCACAAGGAATAAGAATGAACAAAAAACAAAACAAACTTTAACAAGAACTTTGAAAATGACACTAAGCTGCATAAACTTTAAAGAGGTCATACCTTTTCTTTGCTTGATGGAGCCTTCTTATTTTCAACCTCAGCTTTAAACGGCATTTTCTCCTTCTGAGTTTTGGTAATAGAGGTCTTGACAGACGGTTTAATTGGAATAGCATCTATCCCCAGTGAATTCTTGACCTTGCTCTTTCCTTTTGAACAGCCATTACTCTGGGCATGCTGAACCTTGGAAGTACACAATGAGGAAACATACTGGTCTTCTGTACTTGTGTCATTAGTGTGTCTTCTGATATCAGCCATTTCTGGAGCAGGTGCAGAATCTTGGTTTCTCTCATTGAGGACCTTCTGCAGGCGCTCGGTGAGTTGAATATGAAGTTGCTTTTGGCAGAATAAGCTTGAGGCTGAAACTGACCCCCTTGATGATAAGCAACGCTCCTGTGGACCTGCCAAAGTTGAACAAGGTTCTAAAGAGAGAAAATAACTATTGAAAATCATGACAAAAGTAATGACATTTGGTTGTGCATTTTTACTGGCTTTAATTTGCGAAGACATTATCATCCTCTAAGTGACAGTGAAGATATTTGCTGTCTTCTTAGTTTACCCCATCTTGGCAGCGAACTCATTTTCTGTGTTGGAATCGTTAGCGCTTCAGAAACTGACAATTTGTGCCAGCTAGAAGACCTGTAATTTAAACACATACACAAAGATACTGAAATATACCCATTACACACAGATACACATCAGAACCTCGGCTACGCAGCTATGCAAACAGACTGGAGGTTCTTCATAGTACTTACATGTTTCTTCCGGTTCCGGGTTGGGTGTCAGGCACAAAATTATCCTCTGTGAGTGAAAAGATCAGTATTGGGTTCAAGAGGCTGTAAACAGTAATAACGCAGCTGTATTTTGGACTTAAGTGAAAAATCAAAAAGTGCCGCATTACAATACCCTGAGATTGTTCATCTCCTTGTTCAGCTAGAGCCATGTTGACAGCCTCTGCCAGTGTTATGTTCTGCAGGACAAAGAAACAACAACTGTAACTGTATGATATTTCATATTTAGCAGAACACAACTTAAAAACACCTAAACCCCTTTTGTTTAGATCCCCCTCTGTTGCATATTAATGTAACTGACTCCTGCACTGGCAGCTCCGTTAGCAGCTCAACAGGAGAGATGAACCTGACAATTTTACTTTCTCTGACTGAGTGCAAATTATGTCTTTTCACAAGATGACTTTGAGCATGAACCAAAAAAATAAAAAAATAAAAAAATAAAAAAATCAAGAAATCAGCATAGTACTGGAAAGCCACCACTCTACCTAAAAAACAAAACAAAAAAACAAATCCAGATTCATGAAGATTCAAGTCTGATTATTAATAGGTTAGATTTCAAAGACTGAAAAGTAAAACCTCTGTTTTCACAGCTGAACTGTACTATAGTCTCCCTGAATAAAAAAATGTTTATAAAGATTGTGCAAAAGTATTAACAGTAGTGAAAGAAAATCATTTAGAGAGCGACTGTACCTTCTTGTGTTTGTCAGCCTTATTCTTGATGGCTGGTTTAGAGGACGCATTCTGTAGAGAAGTGTCACACTGACAGTATCAGTTTGCACATTCAGTAATATCATTATTTGCTCTTGCTGTATAACCATTCCAAACTTGTCTAAACAGTGCACAATACAAAAAATGTGAACGTTTACTTTACGCCATTTGTGTAGTATGTTAAGACATCGAGTTCTGTGTGATAACTGCTCTTTAATGCCAAGAGCATTTGTGCTGCTATGACTGCAGTTCTTCACAGTGGTGTTGTGTGAACTAACCACTTTCAGAGATGGCTTTTCTGCCTCAATGCCACTGGCTGGAGTGTCTAAACAAAACACAAAAACAATGTTGTAACTGACAGTCTTATACATGCATTGCTTTTTCTTCGTGGATGATTAAAATTTTTTTTGAAAAAACTGCAGAAGCTTTCCATCAGGTAGGATTGATTCACTCGTTCAGAATGAATGACAATTTATACAGAGCAGAAACTAAGCAGCTGGAGAAATGCTGACTCACTCACAAACTATCTAAACTAATTCTAATGGACTGCAAGAACCTGTGAATCAGTTCTAGTATCTTTATATCTACTCATCTTTAGATTTACAACACTGTTTATAAGTGAAAATTAACAACTTCTGGGGTTTTTTTGTCTTTTAACTTCTCAATTTTACAACTTTAAGATTTTCTGTCCTTGTGATTATTATGTTTATTCTTCTTATATAACCTGTTCATTTCTCTCACCTATTAAATTGCATTTCTAAGAAGTTAAAATAATTACTGTAATTGGTGTGCCTGCAAATCTTCACACGTTTTACTGTCACCTACTTGAAGCAAGAGAGAAGGAATGACGCACACTTCCACCTCCGCTGCTGCTAATGAAGGTGGTGGACTCAGAGATCTTCATCTTGGCTGGGGTCACCATCTGGATGGAAAATCAGAATGTGTCTGTGAATCTTTTGGGTGGTATTGGTAAATGGTCTATTTCATAGATTTGTATTTATACCACACCAACACTAACACAGAACTATCTACGGAATAAAAACCTAAAAGGTCTGCGGTCAGGTGGGATTCAGTGTTTAAAGTGTCAAGTAATCCATCCCGGGGAAAATACTGGTCACTGGTTAGTAAGCAAGTACCAAGTTTCAGGTGTGCATTTCTATTGAACAATCCCAACCAAGGATTGTGCTACACTTGCTACACAATTGTGTCAGCTTTAAAGATTTCAACTGCCCTCACCTGAGATAACAAATAGTGACTTCAGCTGAGATACTGTTTGCTTTTTCAATCTTGGTTAAATCCAGTATTAGTCTAATATTAATACATTACAACATGCATAGTAACATTATAGATGTGTAATATTTTGACAATTCTGTCTAAACACAATCCATATATGTAGGTTTATGACTGAAATTTGACAGACCACTGTATTCACACAAAATTACTTTTTAAAAAAAATTAATTTACAAACTAAAACTACCTGTGCTGGTGCGGCTGGGGCAGGTAAAATGTAAGGGGCAGTATTTTTTTCACTTTCATCAAGAGACACCTGGCTCTCTGGAACAACCTGAACAAAGATTAGTACAGTATGTAGGGCCAAAAATCTTTTTGGAAATGAACAAAACATTTCTCATACAATAAACTGACATGAATGAAAAAGTTCAATACAAAGCCTCATGCCCACTAAATTTTCAATCTAAGCCTAAGTCCAACTCAAATATCGATAGCTCGGTGCATGCAGGCATCTGAGATGAGCGCTCTGATTATGACAGCAGTATAATGAGCGCTTTATGTAAACAAACCCGTGTTTACCTGAGTGCTGTTTGCTTCCATTAAAGTTTTAACTGTAGCTTTCACTACAGTTGAGCCCTGAGGGAAAGAGAAACGTCTTTAAAAACATTTCAATTCATCATGACCACAGTTTAGAATCCATTTAGAGCCAAACAATGAATGCGGTCAGTTCAAAATATAGATTGCTTTTCCCCACTCGAAGTACTTTTCAATTACATTTATGTATTAGTATTTATCGGTCGTGTATCTACTGTGATGTAACAAGAGAATTCAGTAAAGACGGAATGAATAAACCACGGCTTCTCTACTTTATTTTTGTTGTGTCCATAGACGTTTCGAGCAGCCAGCAGAATGTCCAGGGAGGAGCTGAAATGGATGGCAAGACTGGATCCTTCAACTGCACCAACAATCACCACCTCTGACAGCTTGACCTGCAAGACCTGCTTCTTGCTCTCCTCTGGACATTAAGAACATTTTCTATTAGAGCAAATACTTAAAAGTAAAAAGAAAATCAGAAGGCAATGAGGGTGATCAGACACAAATGCACTCGTCGTTGTGCTTTCATTACCTGTGACACTGTAGCTCTGGACTTCGTGCTCATTGATACATAAAGTTTCCCAGTGGCTATCCTACATGAAGGGGAAACCACACTTTGTTAAGCTCTAACAGATGCTGACTGCTGAGCTTGTACAAAGATTTGCTGGTATCTGCACTAAGCAAAAGTTGAGTTTTTTGATTTGCACATTATTAATTTGATGTACCTGCACCTCTTCATCAGCCAAGGAGAAGTAAAAAGAGATGCTGTGGCTGTCAAGGTTGAAGTCAATCCAAAATTCCTTAAGTTTCTCATCCAAGGGCATCAGAAGCTAACAACATACCCACAACCTTTTTAGCACACCAGCTAACAGTCTCAACAATACAGTACGACTTTGGAAAGTTAAACTTGAATGCAAATCTGCTCAGAAAAGCCACTATAAGTTTAAATAGGCAAAGACTATGCAACAAGACATATCCTATGTATCTTTAGACATTTAATAACAGAGTTGTGTCAAATACAGTTTTGCTGTTCACATTTTAGAACCACAGAAATCCTCTTGATACTGACCTCAAAGCTGTCCAGATAAACTTCCAAACAAGGGTAAGAATACACTCTAAAGTACACAAAAATATGATAATCAGCACTGCATATGTATACTGAATTTTTCAAATCAATAACGCCCAAATGCATCCTATACTGTATTTAGAGAACTTCATTAAAAGAAATGAGTTGCCCCAGAATTAGAAAAATATTTATTCTGTGCATTCACAACATTGCTAAAGAAATGGACAAACATATGAAAATTTATATGAGACCTGAGTCAAGGGTTTGAAATCAAAGTTACTAATGACACCACGTCTGTTAGGTGTGTACCTTCTTTTGTCTCCCTGCATCCCATTCACCATGTTTAGAAACTTGCGACAAGCCTGAAATCACAGAGATTTACACTCAATTCTATCTAGGCAGTCAGCATAAATAGCATGACTCACACAACAGTACATCAAAAATGAAATGCGAACAATAAAATTAACAAAAACTGCATCATTTTACCGTCTCAAACTCAGAATCGCGGATTTGGGCAAATGCATTGGCCACATGGCCCATGCTGAACCATTTATATGCAAGCGCCTTCCTTTCGTCGGCTGTGGCCATTCTGCACAGTGCCTCCATCAAGGATGACTGAAAGTCATAATCTGAGGGAGAAATAAAAACAGCGTTTCACATATTTTGTATCTATAGTGATTCTGGGTAAAGAGAGATTTAGAAAGAAAACTTACCACCAACATCCAATATTTGACCAGCCAGTTTGACCCTGTAAAAAAATGCGCAATCCATTTTTTAAATATTCAGAAAATGTGATAATTCTGATTTTGATCATTCAGGCCAGCAATAATATGATCAAATGAGGAAACTACAGTGACATACGTGATATCTGAGGCCGCCTGTGACGTTAGGATCCGTCTGTCTTTCTTAAGGTCCACTGGGATTTTGTCCAGAAATAGGTTGAATTTACGAATTGCCTGTTAGAACATTATTAGGGAGTTAATTTTTAACAAAACACAGGCTCAATGTGACTCTTAAAAAAAAAAAAGAGAGTTAAACCTCTTTTTTGATCAGGACATGGATCCTTGGGTCTACTGCCAAATGGCCAACAGGATACAGAAAGGACTCTGAGATTCTGTAGGTTCCTGCAAAAATAAAATAAAAGCTTTTTTCTTTTATACATAGTCATCATTAAATTGTTAGGAGCCTATTAAAAACCTATTTCTGTTAGTAACTCTAATTTTCTTACGCTTAAACATGTTCCTACAAACTATAAGGAACAGAAAAACCTCCAAACAACATACAGATCACCTGATTTGACTGGAGCCTCACACAAGTAAAACAATGGGCTCATAATTATTATTTGTTCTTTCCTGGCAGAATGAGAAAAAAGAAAAGCAATTTTCTAAAGTACATAAAGACGTATACTGCCATACCCTCTTCGCATGCCTCATGAACCACCTTTAACATGAAGAAAAGAAAAAGAAAACATGATAAGGACAGTGAAGTGTTTTATTTTAGTGTTTGCTTCCTATTGGAAATTATCTCACCATTAAGACATTTAAAAAGTCTTCGGAGAGGTTGATCAAGTTCTCATCCCACTGCGGCCCACATTGGATCCACAGTTGCCTGCACTTTCCGAACCACTCCACCATGTGCACAACATAAAAAGATTCAATCAAAACCTAAGTGTGTTTACAATGCTCAGATAGTATGTGCCTTGATGAATTTGCTGTATACTCATCTTTTTTATCAGGCCCTGTGCTATTAACCCTGAGAATCCTTGGCGACCACTGGGTAGTATTAGGGTTTTTCCACACTTGTAAAGGCTGACAAGTCCAAAAATGGCCAATTTGGGATCTTTCTGAACCAAACCCTAAACAATATTAATACAGTTTCATTAATTCCACTGACAACAGAGCATCATGGTGTGTTAATGGTTGTTTTGGACTTTATCTTACCTTGTTGATAAGTTTATCCAGTTTGATGAGAAACTGTTCAGAACATTTCATGGAAGTCTCTTCATAAATCTCCGACTGCAAGAATATATCCAGTGCTTGGACATCTCCGGTCTTTAACACCTCACCGATGACATGCTCCAACTAAAAGGTTTAAGCATGCAATTTATATTTCACCATTAGGTTTGGGTACTGATTTATTAGGTGACTGTAATCTTTGCAGTGGGAGCTGATAAAGTTATGCAGTCCCACCTGTGTGTTCTGAGCTGATGCCATTCTTGTGAGGAAAGGTTGCCACTCAGCCTGTGAAGTCTTCAAATGAACTGTAAACATAAACTGCAGATATAAACATACCAATCTTAAGAGCTATCAGACATCCTAATTAGATAGGTATGCACATGTGATTTTCTAAAGGTTAATTAATTTTCCATTAAAAAGTTATCTTTTAAAAATGCTTTACATAAAATCTATTGTGGTAAGTCGAGCTACATAGCTAGCCTGTTCGACCTCATCGGAATTATCTAACTTAGCTTTGCTAAGTGAAGCTAACGCGACCTCCCAGCTAACACTAATTTCAGACCATAACCATCAGCGGGCCTGGGATAACTACATTCGTTAAGCAAATTATGTATAGTTATAGTTAATAGTTAATATGGCTCTACTTACTGTGTTCTTAAATTTGGTAACAATCGGAACATGACAGGTTGTTTGTTATTTTGAGTTTTTCAGTTGTTCTACCACGAAGCGCGCGAAGTCTTGGTATTCATTGCGCCTGCGTAGCTCTGTTCCGACGACTGTGTAAAAAAAAAAAATCCTTTACGCGGACACTGGACTTTGTATAGTGGGAGGAAAGTGGAGCCAAGTCATCCATCTTTTATAGTCATTGTTCTGTTTCTCAGCAGCTCCTACAGTTGGTTCAGTGACTAGAAAACATCAGTTTTTTATACAGTGTTTTGGTCCCGAGATTGATTTGCCATAGATTTGTTGATTCATGAGGGACAAGAGAAACATGTTTATATTATTTTCTGCATGTGTTTTATGCTATAGCATATTTAATGGTAAAATGAAAATAAATATTTTCTCAAGTACTATACTTAAATAAAACTGCAAGTATTTGTACTTCAGTTTATTATGTATGGTGATCTACATTAAAGCTGTTCAGTTCAGGGGCCATTTGTGGTGTGTAGACATACCTTTAGTTTTTTCCACATTTTTAAGCTTTCTATTCAACTACATTTGTCTAACAACTTTATTTACCAGTTACTTTTCAGATTAACTTTCTATCCAAAAAACCTTATATGCCCCCATGTTGTGATTTTTTTTAACTTGACATTTTCTTGGCAAACTGAAAGATGACATTTCCGTCTACAGACTGAGAAAACTCTCCTACTTCTTTCACAATACTGACAAAAGTACCAGGCCACTTTACACCTACAGGAACTCATGTGTTGCAATGTTGGCATCCGATTACAGTAACACACTCACACTCAAGAATAGGGTTGATCTTAAGAACAACCCATTTTTGGGCACCTACATGGGCAGGTGTTTGATTTTGTACATCTGTGGGACTGAAAACACTTGAAATGAAGTGTCATTCAATTCTTTGTCCATATAGTGTATTTAAACAACTAAAAACAAACCTAAAACCTTGGACGAGCAGGAAAATGTCACAAATCTATAAACATGGGTTCTCTTTTCCTGAGCTCATGAAAAGTTGAGACATCTGCTTCTTCAAACATGAATTTAAAATTACAGCAGTAAATAATGGTAAAACACCATAGGGGAGCATGGTTCTTCTGAGATATTATGTACATCTTGATAATACATGCATAGTCACACCTAAGGTTTTTAATACAGGACTTTAACTTGTAGTGGATATTTTCACAGCATGGTAAGCCTACTGATACTTAGGATCAGTCACTTTCACAAAGATAAAACAGTTACATTTCCCCTGAGTGTGAAGTCGTTTATTCCCACGTGGCTGAAACATTGACAAAAAGTCTTCACTTAGAGTATTCTGTCATTAAGAAAGTGCACTGAACAGCTTCTTCAGAATGGCTGATAAAAGAAAAACAGGAGAAACACTATTTACGATGTGGGACTC
This sequence comes from Andinoacara biseriatus, assembly GCA_015108635.1. NCBI lineage: Eukaryota > Metazoa > Chordata > Actinopteri > Cichliformes > Cichlidae > Andinoacara > Andinoacara biseriatus. The sequence goes on from VUQJ01030139.1 coordinate 13,823, forward strand.
CAGCTTTTCTTTAGAATATTACAACTGAATTTTGTAAGCTAAATAATGTTTACTACATAAGAAACATTGAGTTTGCATCACTGGCATGTTTTGGACATTTGTTTTGACAACATTTTAATTACAAACAGCTGGAGGAAAAACATGGAAGGAAGTGCATTCATTTCAGTTTCACAAAACAATTATGTATGGGACGTTCCCACACTGAAGTGCAATTTTTAGTAGGAAAATATAATAATTCTGTGCAATTTCTTTTTTCTTTACAAACAAAAAATACAAGTGTAAAATGGTGGCAGTAAAGCTGGCACCAGGTGTAAGTGCACTTGTGGGATTTTTAGATTTCTTTTGTTTATATTATAACTGCTACTATGTCAGCTCTACTAGGACAATGAGCAGTTTATGTGGTTGTCTCCATCAATGCATTTGTCTCTCTCTTCGGCAATAAGATTACACAAAAACTACCCTCCCCCAAAAGCCAAACCCCAAAAGATTATATGGCAAAGTGCAGCATGCTCACAAAAAGAACTTAATTTTCATGCAGATTCTGATCACTTTCTTTGAAAAATTAGCATAAATGGCCATGGCAGATGACATGTTCACTGAGTGCTCTTTTGTTTTTATAGGTATTGCTGCATGTACTCATTAGGTGCTCTAAAGGAATTATTCTCCCTTTAATGTGCATCCGTCCTAAGTGAAGTGCACCATGCTATCCTCACATTCTTTGGGCACAGAAAGTTTGTAGTTTTGGCAAACTAACTTATAATTCTTTCCATCATTGTTGTCCCAGTACTCAGCTCCACAGACTTTGTACTGAATGGCAAACTCTAACACTGCTTCTGGCTGCAGGAATGGAGGGACAGGCAGATGAAACCGAAACGTATCAGAGCTGATTTGGCCCATTCCTCCATCCCAGCTCTTGGTGATGTTGGACAACCAAGAAGCCTTAACTTCTGTGCAAGTCTTCCACCCTGTAAATGAATAACGAGCTGTCACATCTTTCTCAAAGTCCAAATTGAGGACTTGGGTGATTCCGATGACCCCCAGTTCAAAACACAGGACTCTCTCCAGACACACTTTCTGCTCACAGAGACGCTGCAGGAATCCTGGATGGTCTCCAGGTTGCTGGGCAAATGCTGGCTTCAGGTATGGCAAAGAAATCTCCAGATGCCTTGCATCTGCCATCTCTGCACCCATCAACAATCTAAAGGTAACATGGTGTGGCACAAATGGATCCTCTCCCGATTTAAAAATCTTGACATCTTCCAGGTCCACTCCCAAAGAGTCAACAAACCGTACACCAACATTTCTGCACTGCTTCTTCTTTTGTGTGGAAGAAGGCAGCGAGTGTGACCGCTGACGGATGATGGGTTTAGGTGTGGGTTCGCAGGAGAGACTGCGGTGAAACTGTTCTTTTGGCAAAGAGGCTCTGGGGCTTGGGGGGCGGATTGGAACTGGCTTCTTCTGTGCATTAGGTTTGTCTGCTCGGAGCATTTCACTCAGGTTGATAGTAATGCAGGACCTCGAGACACTGCTGCAGCTGGACATCCTCGGTTCAGATTTTGTTGGAGGAATCCTCTCAAGTCCGATAAACCACCCTTTATCCATGTCCTGTGAGAACAGGGGTTCAGTTCACCTGTAAAGTTGTTAAATATTTACTTAGCTGCAAATATAACTCTAACTAAAAGCATAATGACACAACTGCAACATTAGTTTACTCCTTTTACCAAAAAAATTAAATAAATACAAACATTTTGACCAGTACAATTTTGCACTTGAGCAGTAAAGAGTGGGCGTGTACTCGGGGAGTACGTGATTACATGCATACAGTCTATTTCTGCTTGTCTAAACGATTGCATTGCTGGTGAAACTACCTTTAACATCAATCATCAAAATCAGACGTTGACATCATCTCACCATATAAAGATATGAAGCGTCAGTCACGTCTAAGCAGCAGGACGTAGCCTAATCTCGAGCCTCCATTTATAGTGGTATTTATTAGAGCTGCGTGCTTCCTTGCACCACGTAGTGCCCGCTATTGGTTGCAATCTTGTAACCTGATTTGCAAGCATTAACTACCTTCATTGCTCTTCAACATCCCACACACGTCTTCAATGTGAAGTCTATACAGATCAGCTAACATGCTCGCAGTTAACAGGAAACTACACACGGACCAGAATGACGTCGCATGGGTGATTGAGTACTTCAAATGAAACTGCTGCAAGTTCATTCTTTTTAACTCCTTTCCTCGGACATTGTCCTCACCGGTTCCCATCTTTTGCCCTCGTTTTCTCTATCAATAGGAAGCAGACTGCAAAATAAAGGCTTCTGCAAACTCTTTAAAATGCAACCGGTACGCTTTTAACTGCAAGTCCCATGATGCACCGCTGACGCTCACTTTGACACAAACAGAGAGCCAGTCAGCAGCAGGTAAACAAACCTATCTGGCTGGGACGGCGAGCCAAACAAAGCGTTTGCGCCGTGTGACCGTCTTGCGTTTGTAATGGCGACGAGGATGGCAGTCGGGAAAGAGATGCGCCAGCTGTCAGCAGCTGATTGAAACAACAGCTGATCTGCTACAGAACAGCGGGGCGATTCGACGAGAATCAGGAGGACGCGTTTTAACCTGCAGAGGAGGAGAGACCCACAAATGCGCGTGATGCACTGCAGCATTTTTGAGAAAATGGGAGTTTTTAGCCTCATTATCAGACTAGAGAATGTGATCCGAGATGTCGGTTGGGTTCTTTAGCTACCGTATGCTTTAACTGTGTGGGACTCGAAGTAGCATCCACCCCCTGTGGTGCAACATGGGGCCCATCATGCAGGAACGCACAGCATCCACGACACTGAAACGGGTCGTTTCCAAAGAGAAGATTAGGGTAAAAAATACTGAAAATAGCGGGACAGTAACCAGGTAGGCCTCGTTTTTGGTGATGAGTATTTAACATTTTAATATATCTCTTTGCCTCAGACATGAAGGCAAGCATAACAAACCCATGTTGTGTTTTTAAAGTTCAAAGAAAGGTAACAAGACGAAGAAATCTGTGGGCCAAATGAAAAAAGGCCTTCCAGGACCAGGTCAGGATAAGGACACAGTGACAACAGTGCATAGGGTATGTGAATGATGCCCTGATAAATGAAAGGAATGTAATTTTTTTTTCAACATTATTATTTGACTGGAAGACAGTGATGCCTCATGAGGTCCTGCCTTTGTACACAAGGCAGAAGTAATCAAATAATTAAGAAAGATTGTCTTACAGGGTGCACAATCAAAAGGTGCCAGAGTGAAGTCTTGCACTACACGCAATACAAGCAAAGTATCCAGGTAAGCATGGAGTTGGGGGGTTTGTAGGCTTTGTGATTGCTCTGTAAATCCCTAAATCCCCAACAGCTTCTCCTCATCTGTCTCTTTACAGTCCTGAAGAAGAAGGGGATTTGAGGCCGCAGCTCCGCAAGCAATCATATGCACACAGGAAGGAGGAAAAACGAGAAAATCCGCGCATGTCCCAATGCAGCAGCGAGCTCCAGCAAAATCGCGGGGGGATGGGGAAAAATCGGCGAGCCCTCTCTCTGCCTCTCTCTCCGATATCAGGAGTACGGCAGGTCCCGACTCAGCCCCTGACGCACTCCCCAGCTCCCACTCCTGAGGCACTCCAGCAGCACTACAACCACAAGGATGATGACACTGACAGTGCCAGTGATCTCTCAGATTCTGAGAGGCTTCCAGTTTTACCGTCCCCATGCACTCCCTGCACCCCTCCCCATCTCAACCTCCGGGCAGAGATCATCAACACTAATGACTTTCCCCCCGACTTTCCAGGACCCCATGGGGCAGTGGGTGATGAAGATGATAATGAGAAACCCAGCTACAGTTACCCAGACTTTCTTCCTCCTCCCTTTAACAGCTGGAGTCTGAGACAACTGGCAGTGTTTCTGCATACAGAGGGTCGTGGTGCCCCCCGGCCAAAGCCAGTAGGGACCTTAGAGAAGTACCTGGAGAGGCTCCTCCAGCTGGAGTGGCTCCAGATCCAAACAGTGCAAGTAGAGAGCAGCCGGCCACCTGGGAGCCGTCCAAGGCCGCAGGGCTTCTCTTCTGCCGCTACTGCTCATCAGCCCAGGCCTCACACTGCACCACCATCCCGACTCAACTCCCCAAAAGGGCTGCGACACAGCCAGCGAGCCTTCCCCTTTGCACCTGTCAACAACCCCCCATCACCTGCCTCAACCCAGCACCAGCTCTCCCGCTTTCCAGTGTGTCCTCACTGTCACATTCGCTACCCAATGTGTAATGGAAGCTGCTCGGCGTATGCCTACCAGCGCCACTCACGACTCAGCCCTCTGCTTGAGCGCAGAGCCCGACCGGGAGCACCAACAAAAAGGAGCAGCAGTGAGACCCGAGCCACTTCTACAGAAGGTAGGAGCCCAGGAGGGCAAGGTGGAAGTGGGGGAGGGGCTCACACCCCGGTTAGCCCCTCAGCTGGAAAGAGTCATCACAGGCACATGCAGGCTGCAGGCAATGCCCGTAAGCTACCCCAGGAATCTGGCACTAACCAAAACAACAGAGGTCAGGCGAGGAAAAGCCGTGTCAGAGCTAACTCTGAGACAGATGTTAAAAAGGAGCCCGGTGGCATTAAAGCAGCTGGTGCAGAGAAACGTGTTTTTGCTGCAAGTAAGAGAGAGAGCATCACATCCAAGAAAGAGGAGAAGGACTGGCAGAAGACAGAGGCAGTAGGTCAAGCCTCTAAAACTGCCACGAAAAGAGCTGCTAAAGACCTGTCTTCTCTCCCCAAAGCCCCACTTAGTAGTAAGCAGTGTGGCAAAACAAAAAATGTGCACTTTGTTGCAAAGTAACCCCTGTAGACCTGCAATAGTGCTTTCCTTAGAGGTTACTTGGTACAGGAGCTTGAACCTATGCTTGCTTTCTGTGTAAACTGTGTAATAGTAACATGTTCTAACTGTTGTACAGCTAAATCAGTCAGTGGCGTACAGCCTTTAAAGGTCAGAACCATCAGCAATCGTGCAGCTAGAATACAGAAAAAACAACAAAGAATAATGTGACATTTAAATGGAGCAGAACGACACATGCTGCATTTAATTCAAAATGTACAGTTATAGTAATAATGCTGGTTTTTGACACAAGGCTCACCATGAACCTAAGCACTGCTTTTATTCAGAAAGTAAAGCTTTTATGTAAAATAAAACTATTGCACTGCACAGTCATTGCTCAGTAATCCTCTAATGTTAAAATAAGCATTTACTGTCCCACTGGCCAGTTTTCAGCATAAAGTAATCCATAGTGAAAGTAAACAGAGGTCATTATATTTCAGCCATCAAATACAACCATAGCTGTTCCTAGTGCAATTTTTTGAGGTCGGAATGTATTTGTTTTCAATGTTCTTATTTTTCTTGATGTTGCCTTTTT
>VUQJ01030139.1:19698-33804 GCA_015108635.1 Andinoacara biseriatus
CACAAGAAAAAAAAAACACACACAAAGCAAAAGAATTGAATGTAACTTTATGTCATTCCCAGGTTTCAGTGGAAGTTCAGAGGATCATAGCTGTTAGGCTGTAATGTTCTGCATATCACCTCCATATTCCACTGCATACTTGACGTCTGTAGAACACTGTGTTTACATGAGCGTTTTATCTGTTTCTTGTGATCATTATGTGCACTTGATTCATGAGAACACTACTCCAATGTAAATGTGCTATGTATCCTGACTGCACCTCTTTACTTAATATCTATGTAAACTATCAAAGCCATAGATAAGGGGCCTGGAGTGGCAGTATTGTTATAAATGTGTACATTACATTGACGTGCACGCAGAAAGATTGTGGTATGTACAGTATTTTCTCAATGTTGAATGCAAGTATTTGAAAGGCATAGAAATAAATGTTTTGCACACAAGTGGCCCTGTTCTGTTGGTCATTCTTTGCGGCGCCTGAAGAAATCTTTGTCAAAGACCGTAAACATCAGACATCAGAGATAACTCTATAAAGTATTAGCAATGTTTTTTTTTTCTCAGCTATTTGTCTTCCCTGTATCCTGACTGCTTGACAGACACCTGCATGCCACCCTGATGACTGGATCTTTAACACCAAGTACTGGAGAAGCAGCACTGAAAATCCCAAACGTGATTATGTCTTCCTTTGGCATGAAAATGGTTTAAGAAGCTGGCGAAGCTGTTTCTCTCTGTCGTTCACACACCCTGCAACAAAGGAGAGGTTCTTAAAATGGGGACTACTGTTGCCTCAAAAAGAAGAAAGAATAAGGAGCAGCGCATTTAGATTACCTAGGTGTGTGTTGGCAGTGAAACCTGAGCTACCAAGCGTTTGTGGGTTGGCATCCTCTCTATAGACGGGACCATCATTCCACATGAGATCATAGCCACCCACTCTTTTCTCCTTCCCAGTGAGCCTAAGGAGAAAACAGTCCATTAGAAAGCAGTAGGGAAAAAAGGAAAAGGAAGTAAGATGGTTAATGTTGCTAAGTTTTTCAAAGTGCTTCTTTACACCCACATGTTAAATGTTCAAATATGCAATAACTCAGGCTTGGACCATATAACTTGCAAATGTTCTGTGTCTGTAATGCCTGCAGGGACAAGAAGCCCTCAAACACTGTTTCCTAATGACAAAAATGAAAACATACAAAAGAGGTCTTTACCTTCCCTCCATATCAACAACATTCAAAGTGTCTTCCAGCAGTCTGCACTTCATCTCATAATCCTCCTGACAGCTGGGCGTGTGTGATGGAGAGGCATTCACCTCAATTAACCACCTGCAAAGAGATGAAGGTTGATTACATTCAGCAAACACTTACTTTTGTGCCGCTGTTGGCCGGTCCACAGGTACAGCAGACAGTTCATTAAGGATGGCTGGTATTTGCAGTGCAAAGAGGTGTTTTAATTAATTTGTGTGCTGTTATTCAGTACAGCACAGCTCTCAGCTTATCAGATATGCTGTGCACGTTTTTTTGTGGTTATTCATACGTTTCTGTAACCTGCATTTAGCAAATTTTCATCTTCTTTTTAGGTATTTATTTTACTTTTATTTAATGAATATTCAGCATAAGCCATCTCAGGCCAGTAGGTGAAACCCGAGGATGCCAAATCAAAAGCATACCACATATTCTTGCTTGTGCATGTCTTTTTGCACGTTTAAGTGTGAGCCTGCATGCTTTAGTGGTGGATAATTGGGAATAACTGTAAATGTGATGGCGCACTGTGCTGGGATGTATTCACAGACTTACGGTTTGAGGTTCTGATCCAGTAGTATGTCATAACCGTAGAGCTCAAAGCAGTGTTTGTCATTTATAATGACCTTCTGCACACTCTGCAGACTGCGGACAAAGATGTTGTCCATTTCTTTAAATAGGGTTTCTACAATCTCTCTACCATGTTTCGCAGTCAGGTATCTTCGAAGCTGCTGCATCTGCCACTTGCATCCCTATTTAGGGTTGGATGAAGCAATACGGCAAAAAAAGAGATAAGGGCTGGTTAAACCAGAGATGTTTCAGAAAATGAGCATAAAGAAAACATTTCTGAATTGCACACCTTCTCGTGATCATAGTCAGGTGCTGTTTTTTGAATAGAGACATTGGTGAGATGCATATCTGAAAGCAGTTACTAAGGAGAATACTTTAGCAACAAAATTAGGAACACTGGGTTCAGAAATTTGGTCAAACTGAGCTATTTAAAATTGACTTTGCATAACTATTTCATTGGACAGAGGCTAAATTTATTAACTGTGCTAAAAACTCAGCGCTAGACACATAATAGTAACTGTATCAACATTCAAATAAATGGTAAAAAATAAAGAAAAAGAAAGCCCCAACACCAGAAAAAGGGATACACTTGTCATCAATACTGCTGAGGGAAAATCGGGTGCCTGAGAAGCGGGCAAAGCCGTCTCGATACAGCCAGGCTTTCAAGGGCACGTACTGAAATACAAACTTTGATTTTAACATACAGCAGCATTTACATTTTGTAAAAAATGTGTAAACTCACAGCGATCATTACATACTGATGTGACCAGCACATAGACTCTCAGATCAAATTTCCTGCCTGCAGGGACAAAAACATAAAAAGGAATAAAGCAGGAATATAAGCCTCTATTTTCTCACTGGCTCTAGTTAACATTATTAAATGGAAGACAGTCAGTTTGTATTCTCTGTTAAATTAAACTGTAAATAAATTGCATTAATTTCTTTTAAACTGAGTTGATTACCATTGATTAAATAAGGGTTCTCTATATAACGTTGTGCCACGTAGCTTTTCACTTGAGCTCCATCCTTCTGGTCCTCTGAGCGGGAACCATCCTGTATGAATATTATCAATCAGACTCTCCAAATGTCTGCTTTTAGTAATTTGACTTACAACCGCTTCCTTGATGTTTCTCACCTTCTTCCATTCCATAATGTCTTTCAGCTTCCTGAAGAGAAAAATGCCTTTGCCTTGGGATTTTGCAACCTAAACAAACAGGAGAGATAACTTATTTTTAGTTTCATCCAAAACTAAAAATCATACAAATATCTTTCTCTTTTTTTCCTTTTTTTTTTTGTACTGGGTTATAGTCTTTTTTTAACTAACCGGCTTCATGATCCAGGTGCTGCCAGGGCTCCGATTGAATTCCTGTACAAAGAGATGATACTCGCTGGGCAGTGCAAAGGTGCAGGGGAAAAAATCACATTTGGATGCTTCTATACGATCAACATCCCTTTCAAGCTGTTTCTGGTATCTCTTGAGGTTTTTCACCATCAGATTTTTGCGTGTCAGCTGTTGTATAAAACACAGAAACAAAGTAAAATAACTTACCTACTGCTGAGCAAGTAATTTAATAGTTATATCCCATGACAGGCTGATGCTACCTCACCTCATAATGGTTACGGAAGTGGTTTATCCGTACATGCTCCTCCATGTATGTATGATCAAAGTTCTCCCTCAGCCATCCCACATCACACCAATTGAAGTCCCACTCACCATCACTGTGAAGAGGAGAAATGATGTCACACACAGGCCAAAAATGAAACAATATTGAAGGTCAAACACGCCATCTTATTCCATCCATGGTGTGGTCTATATATACAATCCTGCACATTAATCCGCAGCTTCTTCTAAAATATCCATCTACTCACTCTTTGACTTCAATCCAATTTGGTCTTTGGTGCAGGACATCTTGTATGGTGTTACAAGAAAGGCCACATTTGTAACGCACACAACTTCTTCTGTCCCTGAAGAGCCATTACAACACAGTCAGTACTACCAGTGCTTGTATTTCTAAACGTAAAATCAAATTAAGACTTACCGCTCTTCACATGAGCCTTTGTATACATATGTCTGTAAAGACAGGGAAAGCAAAACAATTTCAGTGATCTTGGGTACAAAATTTAACTTTGCAAACACTTTATAACTACGCAGCTCTAAAAGTTATTAACTTCTCCAGCGTTGCCAAAGGCCACTTAACCCTAACTTCCTCTTAATTTGTGCCTCTCATGTGTTACTTTATTCCAGTGTTAAGGCAGCTTTATGATGCACGTGAGCCACAAACTGGGGCAAACCAAAAGATTGCTACTGTATTTTTTTTTTCTACAGTTGAATACAACCCAAGGAATGATCTTATTCGTTTACTAATTTATTAGGTTAGGTATCCTCAAAATAAAACAAGTTAGGCAATAACACACGATGTAGATTCTTTCTCCTTTCTATTTACTGTACCTTATTCTTTGACATAGATGCGCTCATCGCGAAAAATGCGGCAAATTATTATGGAGATTACGATTACATTAAATTATTTTCAAAAACAGACGAGAGTAAAGCCTATTAGCAACAATATCCGAAGTTAGCTGCTGTCCAGTTTCCAATAGTGTTTAACAACAGATTCTACCATGGTAACCTTGCCATCGACTGTGTGAAGATTGTCCCAGCGTGCGTCCCGTAACAGATAGAAGCGCTCTCAGAAAACACATACAGTCAGTCCAGCAGCTATGATTCGGTCTCATGAGCTGATCGATAACACGATGACATGCATAAATTTGTGAAAATTATAGGCCTACAAAAATATGCAAAAGAATGATACAAACAAGACTTGAAATACAGAAATTATTATTGTCTCAGTCTTTAGGAATCCTCATCTGTTTTTATCAAATCACCACTTGGGAGCGCCAAAACCCCAAATGAGCAGGCCACATGTATGGCGCCACTTGTAGCTTATGCTGATCAATAATAGTATTTTATTTATCAGCATTTAATATTTAATACCCCCTTCTTAATCAAATCAATTACTGTGTAGCATTACTTATGTATTTGTATTATCCAGCTATCATAAATATGTAAATAGAAGCTAATACTTCATTTCAAAATTTTGCAAAAGTGTGGGTTAATCAACTCACTTCAGCAACTTGGATCCCACTGTCCTTTGCAACCATTGATAAAAAATCAGAAACAAATGACCCAGGAATTACCATCACTGTAGTACCAAACCTTGTTTATACTTTACCTTTGACCCCTTGCTACTTAAATTAAAACATTTTGTGTCTCATTGACAAAACACACTGCTCTGCAATGGCTGAGTCAGCTCAGTTCCATTTTATTTTATTTGTACAGCACCAACTCTCAATAACAGCTACCCCTGTTACCCCTATATTTTACAGTTTCAAGGTGAAAACCTACAAAATTAGTGAGCAAACCCCAACAATCAGAGGATTAATGGACTGTATCTAATGTGTATATTTTTCTTTGTGACTGAAGCCTGCTCATTTGGGTGTTATTGACTTTCCCCAAGAACCTTTGCACGTCTCATTGATCCTTTGGTTGTTGTTAATGTGAAAAAAAAAACATGGTGGATTGGGACACACAGTATGCGATCTTATCTCTTCTTAATACCCAGCTTGTAAAAACATTTGTACTTATTGTTTTTAAGCCCACTGTCAATAAAGTGAGGGGAGCTTACACTGGACTCACATTTCTGTGAAAAGTCAAATAAATGAGCATATCACGATATGTCAGCTATCACTAATCAAAATTATTTAAGAGAGAGAGAAAGAGAGAGGACTTTAAGATGAATGTTGAAAACCTCTAAATCAGTAAAATGAATGGCTTTCTAGCTGAACCAAAGCCCAGCTTCAAAACCCCCTTATCATCATTGAAATGACAGCTGTAACAGAACGTAATATATGATTTAAGGAACTGATTAGACTACGTTTCATCTATGTTTTACTGTAATTATTATTATTTTTTTATCATGAAGATGAAGGACAGATAAAACCTGCTCAAATGGCACGTTTTTATATTTGAAATCCAAAACAGATGACCATAAAGTGGCATCAGTTTTCTTTTAACCTTCAGCTGCTTGGCTGAGGCGCAAACGTGAGAGTGAAGTGAAAACATGCACGTATTAATTTAGTCTCGAAATGGCAATAAATATTTGGGCCACCCGGAATCGACTGTGCGTGCCATATGTAATGATTAAATGAGTGTGTGATTATACCAAAATTACATGTAGGATGATTGAAAACTGACAAATTATTTAAACAGACACACTAAAGTGATTTAGTGTTTAAAGTTTCCTCGGTGAAAAGTCAGTGCAGATACTGAAAACTGCATGAACCTTTGAGCATCTAAGGTTTCCTTCCTCCCTGCTCACAGTTACCCTGATATCTTTTGAAAGTTTCCAACAACCAAACAACATTATTGTTTTCACACAGCACTGTTTTAGTCATTTGTGTTTCTTGGGATAACATTTAAGCATCACTCTTTCCCCTTGCCTTTTAAAACCCACAGTGTGCAAAAGCTTTCTTTCCTAATCCCTCACAATAGGTTAAGCAATAGGTGCCAGTCAGAGGCCAATGTTTCAGCAAGCTTTTATTCTGAGACACATTTCCTGCATTTGTGTCTGTGCAACAGTTTTGGTTTGGCAGTCGTTGTAGAGAGCATTTCTATCAGTCTCCAGTAGTAGCTTCATGCATGTTGCCCGTAATTTTGGCTAACCGCTGATGTTTCAGTCTTTATGCAACATGAAAAAAAAACAGCTCTATGAGCAGCAGTGTCTTGGAACAGAAGTTGTTTTTGAGGGAGAATCCATATGTGTTTCTCTCTTTTAAACATGCATCCTGCATCATCTGTGGGTACAATGTTAAATTCCAACTTTATTTTCCAATTTAAACTGTCACTTCAAATCTAGGTTATTCTTTCACAGGCCCTCTGTGACTGGTTTACTGTGACAATATTGAATCAACCACTTCGCGGGTTTTGCATACCCACAATGCCGCAGCTTAACGTGAAGCATCACAGAGGTTCGTACAATTTCCATCAAGTGGTAGTCATCAGTCATGGTAAACCATATGCTCTTCAATAATACCGCAAAGCAGGAAATCTCTCCCATAAAAGGGAATCAGCTGCTACTCATTTGAGCGCTATCTTGCTGACTTCAGTGTGATAATCCTCACCTTGGAAGCATGTTCTGTTCATGGAAAGTTCAGCACAGCCATACATATTTCTGCAGAGCCTTACAAAAATTGGTCAAAAACCTTCTCCACATGCAGAGGAAACTCCTTAAGTAAATCACAGATACAGGTCAAGAAAGCATTGAGCCACAAAAGGTTTAAGTGCAACATATGTGTGCGATATGTACTTCCTATCCCCCTGAAATACTTAATCAAAGGGCGTTCTGTTATATTTAATTGCTTTTCCTATCCATACTCTAATCCAGTAGCACTGGGCATTGTCAGACTGAAATTAAGTCATTATTTCAATCTGACATTATTCAACCCTACAGACACACCTCTGGTTCATGCACACAGTTACACTTAATCATCTCTTACACAGACGGTCCATTCATACCACAAATCAGTTGTCAGTTTTCCCCTCCCATCTCTAATCCCTATGACCAAAGGACCACCGGCTAACCGAAAATGCACGTCTTTGGACTGTGGGTGAAAACTGGAGCGCTCCAGGAAAACCCATGCAAACACTGGGAGAACCCTCTGAAAGGTCCCTCTATAAAAGAGCCTTCCTGCTGAGAGGCGACAGTGCTAACCACCGTACCGCCACACATTTTACATGAGATCATCACATTCATTTTAACAGGCTTCCATATCTGCAGCCATCTTAATACCACCTGTTTATTGTTTTTCCGCTCCCTACCTTGGTAGCTCCACAGCACTCCAGGGGTAATGAGCGTGCAAATCCCCAGATTTGGCACACACAAAATGTTTTCTAATAAAACATAAGAGGGCAAGAAAAACAGGAACAAAGTGGTAGCTGGAACGCTCCTGTAATGTATCACAGTCCCTCATGTCTCCCAGTTCAGGCTAGAATGTGTTACAAAGCATTCTAGAGATTCCCTCTGCCAAAAGCACAGCTATAATCAACACTACAGGGCTGGCAAGCAGAAATGAACAGAGAATACATGAGTTATGATGTGAAACTATATGCAGGATTTCTTGAGTAAAAGTGATGAAAAAAAATAGATGTTTTATTTACAATTGGTACAACAACCTAGGAAATACCAGAAATTTCCTACTTGGGAAACCTAGTAAGTCTAAGATGGATTTTCACAATGACATTGTCAATGGACATGAGTAAACACTTTAAGTGCTAAATGATGTTGCATAATGCATGACTAAAATGAAAAATATTTAATTAAATGAGGCCTATTCGGTTTCACACCCTCAATCTTGAGTTTGATTTCCATGCTCATCTGTGCCAAACCAAGGTATCCAAGGGACATTTTGTAACGCGCTTTTTTGCTTTGACTGCCGACATATGGGTAAATAATCAGCATCATATCAACCCACAGCGCAAAGTCAGATTCATCCACCCAGGTTGCGAGCAATCCTTCACAGAAAACCTAAAATGATACCTCAAAATCGTGCGCACATTATGTGACTCCTAAACCACATAGTCATTTTTCTGATAGCTTTCTGTCTCCATAACACTGGTCAGGAAAAAGAAAACAGTGTATGGTCTTAATTTATCTGGAATTCTTGGGGATTGTGCCAAAGAACTGGGGTATGGCACAAAACCTTAGCCGTGGGGAATTTGGGAAGGAACCAGAGGGCAGTCATGAGTCAGACAGATTTAGGTTTGCTTGAATGCCTCTGTAGGAAAATACTAATCCAGAACACTTAATGCAGGTCATCCAGAGAATTAGAAGGTGAACAGTTTGGACTTTGGATCACTGCACTACACAATTCATAGTAAATTTTGTATAAATGTGTATGCATTTTCTGTGTTCAGCAACACCAGTTTCGGGAGGGACTTGCATTTTAATCAGCTCTAATACTAATCTAAAGTTTATGTAAAAGTTTCTTTGACAGTTATTTACACAAATATTGATACAGATCGGAATATTTAAGAAAAAAATAAAGAGATTAGCAGGTTTGCTCACGACTCCTGTATTCTTCTTTTTATAAGTTGCTTTTCAGAGTAATGGTTGCCTCAAGATGCAAAACCGACTGAAAGGAAATTAGAGTTTGAGGTGTGTTTGCTTTCATTCGCTTGAGCACCCTCATTCACCATCCCTTTGTGGTCTCCTGGGGTTGTTTGGTGGACTTTGTAATTTTTCAGCAGCTGACATCTTAAATGACAATTTCTGCTCATCACTACATCTACATTCACATCACCAGTTGATGAATGTCAGTGATCAAACCCATAATTGACTTATTATTTTTGTAAATAATTCCATCTAATTAATGATTTATGTTTTGTTTTTTCCCTTTCAACCTTTTTCGGGCCATGATCACTTCATAGTGTACAGCAAGTGCTCCTTGTGACCCCCCCCAAACAAACAAACAAACAAACAAACAAACAAACAAATAAAAATAAAAACAAATACAAAAATACAAAAAAATAAAATTAACTTATTCCTGCCTGAGTGTTCAGAGCGGGGTGGGGATTTTCTATTTGGTTGTAAATCAGTTTTTGAATGCTTGAAGTATATGTCTTACATTCATCACCAGACAAGTTCTGATGATTAACTGGATCAGACGACAGCATTCCTGTGGACCTATAAAACACCTTGGTTGCTTTTCTAATCAGGATCATCGACTTGCTGCTTGCTTGTCTGACCGATGATGTGGTAAGAGTACTAAAGCCCCAGCCGCACACATTCTATACGGTTTTATTTTTAGCCCATTATTGTTGATCTTAAAACTATGCAAGTGCAAAATGTAACCTGCTCTTTGTTTTCGTTCTACCTGAGGGCTTCTTGCAACCCTCTGAGGATAAGAGGGTTACTATGATCTGTCTCTTCATTCTGGCTTATGTTCTTGGTCTGCGGTGGCCACGTAACTGATCCAGTTTCCATGGTGTGCATGGTCATTCACAAACTGCTAAGTTCATTTGCACGTCCTTATTTGCTTGCCAAACTTCAGCAAATCTAGCATTAACATTTTTTAAAAAATCTGGTCTTTGACATAAAATCCCTAAATTCAAAGGCAAAGCATCCCAGCTTCAAACCTTTTTGCTGTAACTCCTTTTTGCAAAATGCATAGAGATGGAAAATAGAAAGAGAAAAGTAAACTGTTTGTGCCACATCTTGAACAACTGAAACACACAGAGGCTACATCTATTTATCCAATTCAGGGTCACAGGTGGGCTGTCAGTGCCCTTAAGGCAAGGTTGGCCTGCATAGGTCTAAAGTCTATCGCAGAGCTAACATTAAAGAGACCTAAGGCCTACCAGGAAAATCTTTAGACTGTGGGAGGAAGCTGTAGAGAACCCACTCAGAACATGCAAACTTGGGCCCCAGGTGGATTTGAACCCATGACCTTCTTGTTGTAATCACTACAGCCAACAGGAGCTGCAGAAGCCCTAGATAGTTCATAATGTTGCAACAACATACACTAAAATTATACCAGGCTTGAATAAGTGAAAACACTGGCTTTAGGCATATTTTTTTTTCATTTTATTAAAAAAAAAACTCTACAGCTGACTGCTTGACAAGTTTTACTCATAAGTTATATTGAGGGGAAACGCAAGCTGGCCCAGAGGTGGGTTTGTTTACAACAACTGTACTATAACTGTCAAAACAGTAAAACGTGATAACTGGTCCTGGCACAGTGGTTAGCACTTTTGCCTCACACCAAAAAAGCTCCTGGCTTCAAACTCTTGATTTCAGTGGGGTCTTCCTGTGTTGGGTTTATACCCTCATCTTAAGTGCAATACGCGCTGATGCCTGGCAACAGGTCAACACTGTTTAGTGCTGTTTAGTGCTTTCCCTATCAAGACCCTGCTAGTATTATTTCCACATCACTGCGCAATAGCTTCTTATAATTTATAAATCTATTACTATTCATACTATGATTTATTCACGAAAGTGGCCACTTAAAAATGTTGGCATGTAACATTATTGTGAATGAAGTCAAAATTCTGAGATGAATGATAACATTTTAGTGAGTAAATCAAAGTAACTGCAGCATATTTTTTTTTAAGATTAAAATTAAGTAAATTACGATTATAATAATTCATACCCCCCCTCCCACACACACACACACACACACACACACCTTCATTTCCACAAGGGAATTAGCAGGGGGAACACCGCGGACACGCGCACACTTTTCGTGCTGCTGACGGAGGGGGTGGGGGTGCTGAGAGAGGTGTGGGCGTGTACCCACCGAAGTCCTGCATGTTTTAGAGGGCGAAGCGACTTTAGGGATAATTGTTCCTCGCTTCGCTTCATAGACCACACTAGTTCTGTGACTGCGACAGTCTCCAGTTTGCATTAAGAAAAGCGGAGGTTCCCCTGAGCTCACTGTGAAAGTTGCAGGTGAGATCCACATCATGAAGCCGTTACTATGAAAGGCTCGGCGCAGCGAACGTCCTCCGACGCATTTTTTCACCTCCGGACCACATGAGCTGCATATGGACGAAGTTAAGGGATCGATGATGGTGGGAGATTAATTTGCATCCTCATCAGGCGTTGCTTTATTAGTGGAATGTATGACATGGCAAAGATGCTGTCCATCCTCACAAGAATCGTGCTTTTCAAGATACTGACAATAATTCTTTTGCAAGGTAGGCAAGGCTGTTTATTAATTTACTTACTTTCTGGTTATTTATAAAAAAGCCTTATGAATTGTTCGTTGTTTAATTTTATTTATTTATTTATTTATTTTTTTCAACATAGCTACTTCTAATAAATGTATCTTGGCCTCCCATGCCTTGGTGAAACCCGAGATGATCTCTGGAGGTTTCTCAGACTCAAAGGTGTTTGGCTCCCGGGGATCTGCTGGTTCACAGCTGTCTGAGACAACAGAAGCAAAGTCCAGACACAAGCGCTGCACCTGTTATTCTTACAAGGATAAAGAGTGTGTCTACTACTGCCACTTGGATATCATCTGGATCAATACTCCCGAGTAAGGCACGCTTTATTAATTTCAGTAAAGACAACACCACTATTGTGCAAGAACCTATAAAGTTGCAAAATAGCTTCTCTTTTGTCAGAAGTGATAAGAGGTAGCAATTTAGTCTTTCAAACGCAGATTGGCACGTGGCTGGTTTTGCAACTGAAATAGGAACCATGCACCGAAGGCAGCATACTGCAGTTACACCCAGTAACCCACCCTTAGGCACCAGATTCAAGTGATGGCAAGCCCAACAGATTGCCAGTCTCCCTTCAGAAGATTGGAATCAGACAGGTGAAGGATATTATTTACAAAACATATTAGAACTGCAGAAGGCGAAATGTTTTCTGTCATGAGCAAACAAATCAACTTTAAGTACAAAGGAAGAGCAATCTGACACTGCATACATTCACCAAGGATCTGGATTAGTTTGGGTTTTTTTATTGAGAGCATTTGATATAAAGACATGGTGTAAAGTGATCTGGCAGTGATAATGAATTCTTCATTTCAGATCTGGATTGACTTCAGAAGGTAATCCTTTTGAAGTTGAGCCAAGCTTCACCTCTAGTAATATTTTCTTATCTTTAACTACAGCTGATAAACTGATAAATATTCAAACCAAACTAATCACATAGCCTCCGTGGTTGAGATTTTACAGTTAAATATTATTCTCAGTTATCTAGCATTGCAGAAAAGTTGAGGCTAGGTTGGATATACACTATATTGCCAAAAGTTTTCACTCGTCCGCCTTCACACGCATATCCGCTTGTATGACATCCCATTCTTAATCCATAGGGTTTAATATGATGTCGGCCCACCCTTTACAGCTTTAAAAGCTTAAACTATTCTAGGAAGGCTTTCCACAAGGTTTAGGAGTGTGTTTATTAGATTTTTGACAATTGTTCCAGAAGCACATTTGTGACGCGCTGACTCTTTTCCACAGCATGTCCTATCTCTTTTGTCCTATCTCTCCCCTCAGCCCCAACCGGTCGTGGCAGCTGGCCGCCCCTCTCTGAGCCTGGTTCTGCCAGAGATTTCTTCCTGTTAAAAGATAGTTTTTCCTTCCTACTGTTGCCAGTTGCTTGCTAATAGTGGTCATTTTCACCTTACATTATAATGTGCCTTGAGGCGACTGTTTTTTGTGATTTGGCGCTATATAAATAAAATTTAATTGAATTAAATGCAGACACTGGTCTTGGAGAAGAAGGCCTGGCTCGCAGTCTCCACTCTAATTTCATCTCAAAGGTTTTCTATCAGGTTGTGGTCAGGACTCTGTGCAGGTCAGTCAAGTTCTTCCACACAAGACTGGCTCATCCATGTCTTTATGGATCTGCTTTGTGCACTGGTGCTCAGTCATGTTGGAACAGGAAGGGGCCATCCCCAAGCTGTTCCCACAAAGTTGGAAGCATGAAATTGCCAAAATATACCAAAATATCTTGGTATGCTGAAGCATTAAGAGTTCCTTTGACTCCTGAAAAACAACCCCACAAGATTATCCCCCTACACCAAACTTTACACTTGGCACAGTGCGGTCAGACAAGTACCGTTCTTCTGGCAACCACCAAACCCAGACTCATCCATCGGATTGCAGATGGAGAAGCATGATTTATCACTCCACAGAACACGTCTCCTCTGCTCTAGAGTCCAGTAGCGGTGTGCTTTACACCACTGCATCCGACGCATTGCATTGCGCCTGGTGATGTAAGACTTGGATGCAGCTGCTCGGCCATGGAAACCCATTCCATGAAGCTCTCGCCACACAATTCTTGAGTTAATCTGAAGGCCACATGAAGTTTGGATGTCTGTAGCAATTGACTCTGCAGAAAGTTGGCAACTTCTGCATATGATGCACCTCAGCATCCACTGAACCCTCTTTGTGAATCTACCACTTTTCCAATCCCTTCCACTTTGTTATAATACCACTAACAGTTGACTTTGGAATAACTAATAGCGAGGAAATTTCACGACTGGACTTGTTGCACCTGATCTCCTGAGAATGACCCATTCTTTCACAGATGTTTGTAGTAGCGGTCTGCATGCCTAGGTGCTTGATTTTATGCGCATGTGGCCATGGAAGTGATTAGAACACCTGAATTCAATTATTTGGGTGGGTGCGTGAATACTTTTGGTGGTATAGTGTGTGTGTGTGTGTATGTGTGTATGTATATATATATATATATATATATATATATATTTTTTTTTTTTTTTTTTTTTTTTTTTGTCTCTTAAA
>VUQJ01030146.1:8913-19776 GCA_015108635.1 Andinoacara biseriatus
ATTTTATCAGCATAAAGCATTATTTTTTCTTTATTTATAATATTTTCCAGTGAGTCAGATCAGGAGGTGCTTGTGCAGGACTACTTCACGTTGGATGATGTAGAGCAGCCCTGCTTGGCCCCGTTCAGCTGGCTCATCCGCATGCACCTTGAGATTTTGTGGGAAGAATCTGAATTTATGCCAGGTTCATAACTAAATGTGTAAACTCATAAACAAATTGGACAAATGAAGTGCATGTACAGCAGGCTGAACTGGATATCTGTCTGTCTCTTTTAACTTCAGTAACAAAAGAAGGTGGCACAGAGAGGATCCTCCAGTTTGTGAGCACCTTCAACAACAGCAGGCTGGGCGGTCACTTCCAGAAACTCTCAGATGGGGACCGTTTGGATTATGGCCACCGTTATCTGCAAGACTTCCTGCTACTTTCTTTGAAGATCAAGTCAAAGGACGAGCTAAAGGTACAGACATTATCAGTCATATGTTTCGATAAGACATTTTTTGGGTCAAGTAGTCTTGTGTTATTTCCAGTTGTTGCAAAATCCAAATTCATTTTAAATATTTTTAGATGCATTCAGAAGCATCCAACACCTGAAACAGCTTATTTCCATCTACTGATAAAATCTGTACATTCTGTATATACAGTAAACTAGCTTTGCCTCCAATTATCATACATCACAAACATCTTTGGGATGCATTGATCAGAAAACATCTTTTGATCTCAATAAGAGCTTCCAAGTTCTGGATGACCCTGCTATTAAATAAGTAATATGTAAAAGAAAAAGTACCAAGACTGAGCTTATGAAATGCAAAAACTACAACATATTTGTGGCTGGTATCTTATTTGAAGTAGTTGTCTTCAGCAGCCGTGCACTGCTCTCAGTAGCCCTGAAAGTCATGTGATTGCATCAAATACCATCTGCTGCAATCTCCTCCACCAACTTGAAAACAAGCAGATCACCAACACTAATATTTCTCAATGGACAAACATAATAACCCTGTTTGGCTAACGCTGATGCTTTTACAGTGATGCTAATTATACATGTCATATACAGGTGTTCACCAAAGCCCTGCTGGGCTGCGTGTGTGAACTTCAGAGGTCCATGGGCACCATTGCTGACCTCTCTCCTGCTTGGATAACAGCCGCTTTAAAGCATTTTGAACCCAGACTGGACACCCTCTCGCACATATTTCTGCTGCAGCGCCATCTAGCCACTGACATTGCTCAGCAGGGGTCAAAGAGGGAGCTGGAAGAAATGGTGAATAATCTTCATTCACATGGTCCTTATGATCATTTAGAAACAGGTTCAAAAGGTACATATACCAGTCTTTTATCTTTATAACAAGGAAGTATTTTATTTGTTGTGGCAGGTCGAGGACATTTTAGCTCTCGGTATCTGTGTTGAGCAGACCAAACTTCTGACTGTGAATTCCCTGGATGAGTGTGAGTCCTTTGTGAGAAGAGTGGAGTTATTGCAGCCATGTCTGGATAGAGCGTTCAGTCAGAAATACAGTGCCCTGTGTGGCCCTGGCTGTCTACAACACCTGGACTCCATCAGGTGAGTCAAGGTGACAGAATGTAAAGAAGAAAAAGAAAAAGGTTTCTGTGTTTCTTGGGTTAATTTTTAATCTCGTCTGCTGTTCCAGATCACTGTGGCATGGGATGCTGGTCGTCACATCTTTTGTCCAGCACGTCATCTGTAAAGTTAAACAGGACGATTCGAGATTGAAAGAACTGGCTCTCAAACACTGCAACCTTCACCTGAACGTATGGAAAAATCTATATCTGCGTTTTTCTTCAAAATACTCAAAAAGATTTCTGTGATAATCAAGTGGATCATTCAGGGTCATTTTAACCCACCTTAAACCATTCAAAGATGTAACTGTAGACGACTCAAAAAAAGACGTTTCTGCTTTCTTCTCTGATTTTTGAACAGTTGATGCAGGAGTCTCCTGATGTAAGAAGTGTGGACACGCTGCAGCAGCTGATCCGCATCCTCAATTCTTTCCATGATGAGTGCATCAGCAGAGATCTGAGGTCTGGCTTCTATTCAAGACTTGATTGTTGTTTAATTTAACAGTAATATTCAAACCTGTTTGTGAATCTTGAACAAACTAAATAATTTCTAAGATACAAAATCAGATAATGAATATCTTGCTTGATCTTATTTTACAGTTATACGATTCCTCTCTAATGATTTGTTTCTGTGAAGGTTTGGCATTTCTTGCCCGGTTTGCCTCGCTGAGCTCAAAGAACCGTGTGTCCTGCCTTGTCAGCACGTTATCTGCCTGCTGTGTCTCCAGCCCTGCATTCGGGCACACAGGCAATGCCCTAAATGCAGGAGTGAGCTGCCACCCAACTTCAACCCGACTGTTTCTGCCACCGTCAGGTGAGTGGGGGAAAAAAATGCAGAATATGTGGTGGGTCATGCAACTTGTTTAAAATACCACTGAAGGGCTGTAAAAATACATTTATACTGAGGTGTTAAAAATATTACTTTATATTAAAAACATATTCAACGTATCCTCGTGCTTGCATATTGCACAATGCACAGTCAAAAAAGCTGGTTTCCTTGCCCCACCTGGGACACAGACCATCAGAATCCTAAAACGAAAACTAATCAACTCCATAAAAATCAACAAAGGACAGCATTCTTTAATTGAATCTCAAGGCAAAATGATTGTATTATGTATTTAGGTATATTTAGCTTCATTCCAACAGAGGGCGCTTCACACAAACGGTGATTTGGTGAAACGTCTGCTTTTGAGCTGCGTAGTTTAACACTGGATGTCATAATTTTATGTTTACTCATAGTCAGTCTGTACTGCAGTGTTATTAAAGTCTGAAGGCTTTCTTCTGTGTAATGTTTCACCTTATACATTTGTGTGGCTCAGGGCATCACTTGAAGAGCAGGCAGCCATCAGACACTGCTGTAACACCTTCTTCCTGGAGGTGGTGTCCAGGTTCTATCTGTCAGAGGGTCAGAGCCCTGGAGAAGGGGTGGTGGAGCTGCTCTTCTCTTTACTCGTCTCCGCTAATGGTCAGTGAGAGAATTTGTCATTGACATTATCTGGATAACCAATAAAGCTGTGGCAGCGAGGCAGTCCCTCTGTTGTTCCTTTCTGTGCTGCAGGAGACGTGTACAGGACCAGAGAGCTCACTCCCTTCCTGGAGTGTGTGGATAACAGTCCAGTGGTCCGATCTGTGCTTCCAAAACTGCTGCTGCAGTACAGGTGAGGGTATGAATGACACTGAAGAAGCATGGCATAAAATCGGAGTGTAAAACCAACAAAACAAGGATCAAAGATGGGATCTCATGAAAGGCTGTAAGAACCAAGCAGACAAAAAACCAAGGAGAGGTTTTCAGGGCAGTGTCATAAAACAGGCAGAATACCTACACCGGCGTTTCAAAGTATGAAACTCAGAGCAACAGTCTGATAACAAGCTTTAACCATGTCACATCTGCACCTACAGCAAGAATTGCCCAGACCTCAGGAAGGTTTCAAACCAGAACCTTCAGGCTGTGACGTTTTGGCTAATTGGATTATATCTGTTAGTTTTGACCAGGCAAAGGCTCACATTCACACCTACCTGAAGAACCTGGAGGAGAATCTTCTAGATACAGAAGACCGCACTGAACTCTACCTGCTGTTTGTCAACTGCTTCCAGGTGACGTCCCCTCCTCTTTAGTACTCATTGCATTAAAATTCTCACCTATATTGTTTATATCTCTGTAATTTGTTTATGTCATTTAGCAGAAGTTTCACATTATGAGAGAAATCAACTTTTTTTTTTTGTACATTATTTCTCAGAACATCACCTCTTTTACACAACCTAAACTAACTGTGCTGCATTTGTCACTCAGGACTCTCTATTGTGCTTCAAAGCAAAAGAGGTGGAGTTGACTGGAGACCATCAAACACAAACAGAAATCAGATTCCTGAGCAGGATTGCCAGGAAACATACTCCAGACAGGCAGGAGGACCCGGCAGAGTTCCTGCTCAATACTGCCAGACTCAGAATATATTTGAGCACGGCTGCAGAGCTGCTGGAGAGAGCCACGGCTCAAGGTGTGTTAGTCACATATATGTATATGTACGTATGCATGCATGCCTGAAATTTGATATTTGCTGCTCTAGTTCTGTGAATTTAGATTAATTGTAAAACAATTATCATTGGGATATTATGACTATTTCCTCTTGCATTCAAAGGTGGAGAAATGGAGAATGATCAGTACCTGTTGCAGGTGAGGGGTGTGTGTGAATACAGTGGTAATGATTGGCTCAAGGTTTACCTGCTGCGAGCCCTGCACAGACACTCTGGTATGGACTGCATACTGTTCCTGATGAACAGCCCAGCCTGGAGCTGGATCTTCCCTCCAAAGCTGCTTCAGCTTCAGGTAAGAAAATATTTAAAAATATAGTGTTCCATCCATCCATCCATCCATGCATCCATCCATCCATCCATCCATCCATCCATCCATCCATCCATCCATGCATCCATCCATCCATCCATCCATCCATCCATGCATCCGAAGGCTAGGTTACAGTTGGAGCAGCCTAAGAAGGGTATTCAGAAATGAATCACTAAAATATTCATTTTTTCCTATAGAGGATGATTCCAACTAACGTGGATCATTTCCTTTGCTGTGGGGCGCCTTATCGAGCCATGAGAGACGCTGTGGCTCAGGTTCTTCTGGAGAACAAATCTGACACCTTTGTGAGAGAGCTACAGGTGAGGGAAATCCAGAGATCACAGGAGGTGGATGAGGATATTATTTGGCTTCTTTTCTCAATTCAAACTTTTGTACTTTTTAAAATATTCACCTTCCATCCATCCATCTATTCTCCTCGATTTATCCTTTTATTTCACAATAAACTTTACTATGTATTTTAAAAGAGAATTTTCAAATCCTCATTCAACCTACTCTTACAACCACTTCAACATATTTTCAGCTACAGACATCATTCAGACTTGAAAAAATCTTTTGTTTTTTCTCCAGTTCCCATTTAAGTTTCATTCTTTTTCACACCCATTGCAGAGATTACACTAGGTGTGTATTGTAAGAAGTGTTGAGGCATCAACTCTCAGTGGTAAAAAATCAATATATTCATCTGAAATGTTTCTCCTTTAACTGCAGCTATGGCCACAGTTTTCACTCTGCAGCCAGTATTTTACCCTCAAATCACACAACTGTTCTTCTTCTTTCCAACGATGCATCTCTCAAAGCTAACAGATGATCTGTGTGGATGCAAGAAGTTTAAATCACAGTTTCAATGAAGCGTGTAACCTTGCATTCAACGTTTTTTTTTATTCTACATTTTTTATACATTTTTAACTTGTTTTTCTACCAGAGGTTTCACAATATTCAGCTATTGACAAAAAGCTTCCTTAAGCTTGCTGTAAATCACTTAGCTTCAGCTTTTTCACTTGTTGAATATAATATTTGTTTTGTGCTTCTCTGCAGAAACTTGGAGGTTCTCAGATCAGCCTCCTGGCTCTGGCCTTGTTCAGACACATCACCTGTCGCTACAAGTCACCTGATGCCAACATGCGTCCCTCCACACAGGTCATTGTCTATTGCCCACTTATGTTATGTCAGTCATACGCTGATATTTGACAGTAGGCACTGATTCTGTGTTTTATGGGTCTACATCTGGCTTTAAAATGATACAAGAAAACCTTCTGATATTTTGAGTGTATCACTGTGAAACTGAGCTGCATACAGGATGTACCCCAGTTGACTAAAAAAGAACACTAAATGCTCTAATTTTTTTTATCATATTTAATAAACTTATTTAAATAGATGTAAATGTTGTTCAAGAATAGACTTCATTCAGATTTATGGCCTTTGTAGAAATAGTACAGGATAAAGGTTTGAAGGATGAGACTCATATCCAAGCAAGTTATAAAACTTTAGCTTTAAACTTTAAAGCCTGATAGTAGTTTTAATAGTAGTAATAGTTTTAATGTTCACTACAGTTATCTGACATGTTGCCTGAATTTACAGGAGACAGCGAAGGTGGAAGCGCTTCTCAGAAAAAACATCAAATCAAGGGAATTCAGGGATTTCTGTATTTCACTTCTTTCCCGTCACACTGGTAAACCAAGTTTGTGTCTCTACATAAGCCGGGATGTGTCAGCTCAGAGACAAACCCTCCTGGAGCTGCTGGTCCATCTGGACTCTGTGCTGCTCAGTGAAAATCCTCTGCTGCATCCTCTTTATCAGTTAGCCTTCCAGCCCGAGCATGTTAGAGTGAGAAGCTTCTTATCTCATTTACACCATTTACATTGTTTTTTATTCTACTTTACATGTTTCACAGTTCAAGATATTCATTATTATTTATTGGATACTGGGCCTTGACTATATTAGTTTACAGATCAATGGGCCCAACCGCCACCTTTTGAATTTAATGAATAAATTTAATGTCTTCTGGCTGACCCTGAGAATGTCATGTGGATTTTATAAAACCAGGAAATAAAAGATGCAGTTTATATTATATGCAGTAAAAGTTGCATGATGTGCAATGCAGGATCTTGTTTTTTGTTGTATTTTTAAGGCTGGGCAAGGTTTCTATTTTTAAAATGTCTCATGAGGTCATCAATTAGAGTTCATAAATTTAGCTAAATGATAAAGTCCCAAGGAAGGAATAAAGGGATTAACTCAATTTACTTCTTCCTCCAAGAACTCCTTCCTGCCAACCATGCCAGATGATCACGCAAGTGAAGCCCGACAGTGGTTAAAAGAGAAAAAACTGCAGCAGTACAGTAAGTGTTTCACACTTTGAAGCTTGTGATATTACTCCTGTTACTGAAACATTTTCAAATATGTCTTTTTTTGTTATCACTTAAGCGTGTGCCAACGGACATCCGTGCTTTGTAGGAGAGGTATGGACTATTATTCTTTTCTTAATGATAGAATTAAAAAGTTAAATTATTTAACAAGTAAATTATATTACAGAATCAGCAGCACAAGAACAGTGTTTAACAGGATTTATGTGTTCCATAGTGTGGAAAACCAATGGTTAAATCAAGATGTCATTGTGGGATGCCAATTGGTGGAGAACAACATGTCCCAGTACAAGGATTTAGGCAGCAGACCACGCAGGGGTATTTCTTTTTTAAGCAAATTTGTCAGTACCTATATATCTATATATCTAATATCTGCATCATTCCATGTTTGTCTGAAATGTCAGAGATCAGACTCGGACGGGACACATTTTAGGAGAAGCTGATCAGCGGTCTGAAGCCCCTGAGAGGCAGATGACTTACGCTCAGTCCTGCATCCTGCGGCTGCTCACCCACCTCGCCATGCTCCAGGGTGCCATCAAAAATCAGAGAGTGAGACTTCACCTGAGTCTGGTTTTGCATATATCTCATTTTACAGGGTAGTATCATGTGATAATACTCCTGTTTTGATCTTTTTGCTGTAGGGAGTCGGTGGCTTGATCCACCCCCCGCTGTCGGATGTCTTCAACTTCCTGTGGCGACATCTTGAAAAAGACATGAAGGTTTTGGGGAAGACTCTTGATCAGAACATAGACAACACAGCAGTTACAATTCATTTGATTTTGGCCAGATTTCTTACAGGTGATTCTGACTCAACAGTGACTTTGTGCATGCTGCTTCTAATGGTGCTGTAAAATACGTGTGACATTAACTCTGCTGAACTTTAATGAAGGTTCCCACAATGCAAGAATCAGTCTATCCTCCAGACAAAATCGGGAGCGGTGGGAGAAACTCATCTGTGATTCTGCCATCAACCCAGTGCTTCAAGTAAAGTTTGATACTGATACGAGATGCAGAACTCCTGACACACAAAGACATTTAATGCTTTGGGGTGATGACTTTTGCTTCTTCTACCTTTTGTCAGGATTTGCAGAACAACCTGGCTGAAGCCCAGGACAGAATCGGAGCTGATGATGGACTTGCTGGAAGCCCCTTGATGAATCTTCTCTTCGGGGATCCTGGGAAAATGCTGTCTCTCCCCTCTAACTGCCCAACGCACCACTCCTCCTTCTGGACTTTACCTGAGATCATGACAGTGGAGCGCTTCTCTCAGTTGGTGGGAGAGATGCAAAGACGCCGCACTCTACCTCTGCTCAGCTTGTTTCTTAAGAAGGTATCAGTCATCATGAGGCCAGTGTGCATCACATTTCACGGAAGTCAAAAGTCAAATGTAAAAATTCAGCTAGTATATCTAAATCAGAATAAGCCATCATTAACCATAGCATGAAAACACAAAAACTGATAATTTACTGTCAGATACCAATACCATGCAGGTGGTGGCTGCCCCTCCCTGAGCCTGGCTCTGTTGGAGGTTTCTTCCTGTTAAAAATAAAGTTCTTCCTTCCCACTGTCACCAAGTGGGTTGTCTGATTGTTGGAGTTCTCTTTCTAATATTTTAGATCATATATTTTAATATTTTACAGTTTAAAACAGCTTGACAGAATATAAATGAAGGTGTACTGAACTGAACATCTCCTTACTTTTTATTGAGTAAGGATCCAAAAACAGGAAGAATGGTAAATGGACTAGTTCTTATATAGCGCTTTTCTACTCTAACTGAGCACTCAAAGCGCTTATACAACACGTTTGCATTTACCCCATTCACACAAGCACTTCCATATGTAACTAACTGCTTTAATTAGCTAACATTTACACACATTCATACTCCAACGCTTGCGTCGGAGAGCAACTCAGGGTTAAGTATCTTGCCCAAGGATACATTGGGCAAGATACTGAAGCAGCCAGGAATCGAACCGCCGACCTTCCGATCAGTGGGTGACCTGCTCTACCCCCTGAGCTACAGCCACCCTGTAGAAGAAGAAGTGGATGGAAGGCTGGTGTACATAGTATATGCTACAACTAGGTTAATTATAAGCAGCAGATTGAACCAGAGAGGACCACACCACGCAGCGCCAGAGACAAAGGGGGACCGTGACAGCTTTTAATAAGACAGCATAACAGCAGTTTGCTAGATATGTCTCGGGGGTAAATGCTGTTGAGTCAACATGTACTCACAGTTTTCAAACAAAGAGTCCAAACAACAAACTGTGTCTAAGCTTTGAGTGGGTTGCATATTCAGTGGTTAAGTTCAACAATATCATGCCTCCTCCTTTTGTGACTAAACTGTAAAGCCATTGTACTCTTTGAGTCTCTTCGATTGATGGCTTTACTCAAACTCGGGCTTGAAACATTCAGTCTTCAGGCTACCAAGATCTGAGAACCTACACAGGCATTTACAAACAGCACATATTCATGCACTTTGCATGATGAGGTAAAGGCCTGACAGTATTATAAAGAGAAACCCAAAAAGCAGCAGTTAGTGACAATGGGGAGGAAGAAAGCTCCCATTTAATAGTAAGAACTGTCTGAAGCAGGATCAGGTGGGGCAGTCCAGAAACAGGAAAGAGAGAAAAGAAAGCGACATAACAGCAGGGGCATACCTCTGCAGAGGCTGAAAACTACCTCCATACTGTTAATTAAATCTGGATTATTTTGTGATATTTCTTGAGAAAATCAAGATTTGTGTTTGAGGATATGGATGTGGAGTTGGGCCAAGCCCAATGTCTGGAAAATCTTTATCCAAATCTTGTTGTATGGTCTTTACCTTGCAATATAAAGCTCTTTGAGGTAACTGTTGTTGTGATTTGGTGCTATATAAAAAATGAATTGAATTGAACTGAAATACATGTATTTATTTTTGAGTAAAACTGCTAACAAACAATCAAACAAATCGCATAACCTTTTTGGCCAAGGGGTGATAAAAATCTCTGAGGTTACTGGAGCCATTAACTGCAGATAAAGAAACCGACCCTGGGTTTGTGTATTTTTCTCAGATTTGTTGTGTGCGGCAGTTACATCACCTTCCTGAGCTGGCTGCTTTACAGTCTGACCTGCTGAGAGTGTTTCCTCTGGCGTCACACTACACACCGCAGACTATTGCACAGAGGTTACAGCAGATACCAGCAGGTACATCAGCCTTTCTACTGTGACCACACATCAACAACATAGCACACACACACACGAACTGAGTTCCTGTATCATCCTCATCAGGGTACCAGAAGAAGATGCTCACTGAGCGAGTGGACAGATTCATCAGCGTGTGGAACTGCCTCAGAACAGAGGTGGCAAACAACTGTAAGCATTTACATTCCTACTTTAACATTTAAATCCAAAATTCATTTAAACCCAAGGAATGAATGAGCAGTGTACAGCCTGACAATCATTAGTGTATTTTATTTTATAATATAAACAATAATATAAGCTACAGCTATTTCCACTAACATAATACTTTATTAAGTAATGTTAAAAGGTCTAATTCAAAATATAAGTGAAGATGTAACTAGTTCCAGAGGTGTTATACAATACAAAAATTATCTTAAAAGTGACTTAAAAATATGTAATTCAATCATGAACATTTAAATATATGAAGTTAAACATACTGCAGGTCGATGTGAGTCGATTAAATAAGAACAACTCAGTTATCCATCCATCCATTTTCTTCCGCTTATCCGGGGCCGGGTCGCAGGGGCAGGAGCCTAAGCAGAGAAGCCCAGACTTTCCTCTCTCCAGCCACCTCCACCAGCTCATCAGGAGGGACCCCAAGGCCTTCCCAGGCCAGCCGAGAGATATAATCTCTCCAGCGTGTCCTGGGTCTACCCCGGGGCCTCCTCCCAGTGGGACATGCCCGGAACACCTCCCCCAAGAGGCGGCCAGGAGGCATCCTAATCAGATGCCCGAGCCACCTCAACTGGCTCCTTTCTATGTGGAGGAGCAGCGGCTCTACTCTGAGCCCCTCCCGGATGGCCGCACTCCTCACCTTATCCCTAAGAAAGAGGCCAGCCACCCTTCGAAGGAAA
>VUQJ01030149.1:0-14640 GCA_015108635.1 Andinoacara biseriatus
TTCCCATGAGGGACCAATAATCTGAAGAGGCTGGCTAAGGTGTGCTGGGGAGTCCTTCACTTGGGCAACAGACCAAGCTCCAGCAACTTCAAAGAAAAAAGGAAAAGGAAGGAAGAATCTGTTTTTTTTTTTTTAAAACATACTACATGATATGTTTCATCTGTCACCCATCATTCTTCTTCTTCACGCTCTGTCTTTTGTTCTCTTTCCTTTTCCTGGCGTCTTAGAAACTCTTTTCTAAAAACAGATCCCATTACATGCCATTATACACACTCACTCTCTCTCACAAGCGCACACATGAATACAACTGAGAACAGAGTGTGAGGCGGGGGGAGGGGGGGGGGGGGGGTATAGATCAGAATTGGCAGGATGGCCTTTGTGTAGGTAGATTAGATAAAAACACTAATGGCATTAAGCTGATGGCCTGAAAGCCATAGTCACACACTGACAGCCACTCAGGGGAATACACACCCGTACCCAGTAACAGAAAGAAGGAGCCACTGATACATCAGAGGCGGGGGATCAGGTTTTCTGTTTTTGTGGGTATGGTGCTATATCAGAGCTAAAAGCTACAGAACCAGACGTGTATTTTTGTATTATGAAGCCGAGAAAAGGATACTTCAAATTAGCTTGAAACATAGATTCCCTTTGCAGTAGAACAAGGTCACATTTAGTAAGAACTACCAACAAAGGACCTTTGCCCCACATCTGCCCTCTTTACCTCAGGCTCCAAGTTATAGAGGTCATTACTATTGGCATAGTATACTATTAGCCATATATATTTATACATATGCACGAAAGAATGTGTTCAAGTGAGTGTCTAGTGTCCACTACTACAAATACATCCAGATGAGAACATTGGAATTGTATTCCTTTCAAGAAGCCATGCACCTGAAGCAGCACACACACACACACACACACACACACGTCTAATCAAGATTAGGTTTCCTGTGCTCTGGAATGTGTGTGTATATGTGAACATGTCACTAGTGCCGGGGGAATTGTAGAAATTGGTAAATCATCTGTTCAAGCATGACAACTTTAGGTCATTGCTGAGCCAACATATGATCCACTCACAGAGCAGGCATGCGCTTATTCCCGAAACTGAGCTTTTAATCAATGGTATACTCACATGCAAATGCACACAAGCCCAATGGCACAGTAATTCATTCATACTTTGTCCCAAAAGCATTTTCCCCCCTCAAATTTCCAACAGCATGTTTGGCCTCAGTTAGGTTGGGGCTGCTTTACTGCACAACCCTGTGCTGCCTACTCTGGTGGACCAAGACTGGATCCTGCAGCATGGTCTGTTACAGCCCGTGTTTAAATTTGTAACTTGTAAAGCAGTCTCAGAGGAGTGGGCTGGGCAATCACGCACAATAACAACTTGGTCAGCAAACCAGTAGTTTTGGGACTGTGTCCAGGTGGTAAGTCCTGCTGCAACAGGAAATTGACATCTCCATAAAGCTTGTCACCTTATGGAAGCATAAAAATCTCCTGGCAGGTGGCCGCTTTGACTTTGGATTTGATAAATCACAGAGGAGCAACCACAACCAACATGACATGGCACCTCAAATCATCACAGACTGTGGAACATCTTGGGTTCTGTACCTCTCCACTCCTCCAGACTCTGTGACCTTGATTTACAAAAGAAATGCAAAATTTGCTTTCATCACATAAGAGAACTTGGGACGACTGTGCAGTTCTTTTTCTCTGTGCAGGTAAGATGCTTCGGACACCATCACTGGTTCAAGAGTGGTCTGATATTAGGAATGTGTTGTAGGTCCTTTCCTGACAACATCGGCCTCAGTCAGCTTTTTGTGAAGCTCTCCCCAGTACCTGAATCAACTTTTCTTGACAATCCTCTCAAGGTTACGGTGCACCATACTTTTTCCATCCAGTCAGCCTTCTATTAACTGGCTTTGAAATGGCACAGCCAGCCTTTTTAACAATGACCTTCTGTGGTTTGCGACTTTTGTGGTGTTGATAATTGTCATCTGAACAACTGTCAAGTAATCTGTTTTCCCCATGACTGCATGCATTGAATTAGACTTTTATAATCTGAAATACCAGACTTCGCATTTTCATGATCTATAAACCAGCTTGAAATATTTTCCTCTACATGGAATCAATGTTGAATATATAGCATATAGAATATAAGTTTACCCGTTTTAAATAATTACAATAAAAACTTTTTTTAATATATACTAGTATGTGGGGTCACCATTTACATCTGGGATTATGAACATGTAGATAACTATTAATTCCCAAGTGCTAACAAAACAGACACTGGGCACATGGATAGATCATTCTTTATCTTGTTGAAGCCTTCATTTTATTTTGGCATCTTGGGTTACAGCAAAAAATTCACACCAAGCTACTGCCAATAAATCTGTTATGTCCCATTTGTCTATTACTAACATTTCTTGAGGTGCAATGGAAAAATCTTACATCCACTGGGAGTTATTTCTGAGTTTTGTTTCTGACACTTCATAGCTCTCGTGATAACTCTGTACAACAAAAAAAAGGACGTGTGTCAGAATAGGAAAATCTGGGATCCATATTGATGGATTTAACTTGACAGTGAAGGTGGACAGAAGTGTAGACTCTCACTGGTGCACACATTCAGCAGATTACGTCACTGCAATACTTGAAAATAAACAACACATTGTTTAGTTGATCGTAGATGATACAATTAAAATGTGTGTGTTTGTGTTTGAGAGTGAAAACAAGAGAGAATTGGGACCATGTCTGTGTGCCAGCATTTGTTAAGTTCCTCTGTGGGAACTGCACATTTTTCCCTCCGTACTTGTTAGGTGAAAAGCCAAGAAAGCACACCGGCCATATATGACTATCTCCTGTGCTCATTTTTCTCTCCCCTCCCTCTGTGCCCCTGGTTTTCCCCCCACAGCGATATCTGACCTGCACTATTTTAAAAGCACCTTCCATATTTTGGTTTTTCTAA
Source organism: Andinoacara biseriatus (assembly GCA_015108635.1). NCBI lineage: Eukaryota > Metazoa > Chordata > Actinopteri > Cichliformes > Cichlidae > Andinoacara > Andinoacara biseriatus. The sequence continues at coordinate 2,966 of VUQJ01030149.1, forward strand.
CCTGCTGAGAAGACTGGTTTATATTACACATTGTATGTCTCTGTTTGTGAATTATGTGCTACCTCTCCAGTGAACGTGTGTATTGAACTTGCCTTGGTGAAAAACACTGAGAGGTGAGTTTCACTGCCAAGGATCCAAATAGGGAACTTTGGAGACTTGAGGAATGCCCCGACCTGAAACACACACAGAAAAGGAATGCAAAACCCATGAGTGTCTATTTCAGTAACTTCCACCACAAATCAGTAATCATTTCAATCTTAACATGGATTAACATTTTTTTTATAAATACATTATTTGAATAAAATAAAAATAATCACATATTAATATTTGATATTTCTCTAAATCTGCAACAAAATATCCATAATGAACTGCACTGTATAATGAAAACTTAAACCTCCATGAATGGAATATAAATGAGCTGCTTTCTAAGCTCCCCTCTTAAGAGCTCTTTAGTTACTTTGGCAAACATCTATTTGCCATTAACCTATTACAGCTGCTTACTTATTTTACCTGTTTGCAGGCTTCATATCTCAACTTGAGCTATTTCTGGCTTGCTTATATTGATAAATGAACATTCCCATTTTCCAAGCCAACTGAATATTTTTGTGATAAAAGCATTTTTATAATTTCTTTTATGATCCGTTTTAAATAAATCAACATTTCAGTACATGTGTTCCAGAAATAACTGCTCCTTCCAAACACACATTTTAACACGAGAGTACAAACTGTGGTCTATGTTTCACAGTTGGAAAAGTCAGAATCACAAGTAACAGTAAGTGCTTGTGTATTTATTTGTACTTGTAGCCCTTTCAGTATATACAATGGGTGTCTCTTTATTTGCAGTCAAGCTTTATTGAACAAACACAAATCCTCTGCAAGCTCACAATCAACAACCACTGGACAATTTGTTTATACTTTTAAATTATGCTTTGTGAACCTACAACCCTGCTTCCTGAAAAAAGTTGGCAAGCTGTGTAAAATGTAAATAAAAGAAGAATCATTTGAAGCCATTTAAACCCAATAGCTAATTGAAAGCACATTAAATGCTGAAACTGTAGAAAACTTTAGTGGTTTTTGAGAAACAGCATTGGGACAGCAGCTTTAAAAGACTGGGAAAGTTGGACAATACTAGACAATCACCTGGTGGAGCATTTTTATAACTGATTAGATTAACTGGAAAAAGTTCAATATCAGAGTATAAAAAGAGCACCCCAGAGAGGCTGAGACTTTCAGAAGTAACAATGTGGAAGGGATCATCATTTGTTGGAAGAGCATATGGTCATGCTGTTAAATAATTCAAGAGTGTTTCCAAATATAAAATAGCTAAGATTTGGGGCATTTTACCATCTACAGTATGCACTATGTTTAAAAAATTCCATGAATCTGGAAAAAATATCTGCATGTAAGGGACCAGCCAGAAAACTAACATTTTATGGTGATAAAGTCAGTACTATTAAAAATAGACACAATTCTGTCTTATGAACTGTAAATCAATATATGAGCTCAAGAAAATTTCAAAACCCTACTGTTGGTAAACACAATTTTTGGCTGAATTCACAAATGCTGAAAACTGAACTATGCAAAGAGGGAAATCATAACCATCCAGAAACACCGCCGCCTCCTCTGGACCTGAGCCCATTTAGGATGGACTGGAGCAAAGTGTGCTGAGGTCTGAATTAGCCACATTAAAAATTCTGTTCTGAAATCATGGACATCATGTCCTCTGGGTAACAAATGGGATGGATTATCTGGCTTGTTATCAGCACGCAGTTTGAAAGCCAGCATCTACATTGGTATGCCATAATGCATTAGTATATAAAGTAAGGGAAACTTGCACATCTGTAGAGAACCATTATTGCTGAACAACATATACAGGAATCAGAGCAACATATGCTACCCACCAGACAATGTAGTTTCCAAGAAAGGCCTAGCTTGCTTCGGTAAGATGCCACCAAACTTTTACATGCACTACAAAAACATGGCTCTTTAGTGAAAGAGGCCAAGTGCTAAAACATTCTGACATGTTGCTGAGCATGTATTTTTTTTTAAAAAAAACAACATTTCCCAGCTTCAATATTGGAAACTGCTTTGTGGAATTTTTAACCACATGTAAGATTTATTTGACTTGAAAACAATGTGTGTTTGCTGACATTTTAGACAGCTTCCCAGCATTTGAGACAATGAACGTGTATCTGTGACTGTACCTTGCAGTAGCGCAGTGATTCCATAAGCGTGAGAAAGCCAACAGATGCCTGTTTATGAATTCCGTGTAGTTCTACAAGACAGGAATGGGGGAAAAAAACAAAACAAAATGAGAATTCTGCTGATGTCAAACTGGTATTAATTTGTGTTTTTGTGCAATGCTCTGAGGTTTAAAAGTTATGACAGTCTGGTGAACAAAAGACTTCTGCAAGTCTTGTACGTGTACATGTTTCTTTTGTTTGGATTTGCTGTCTAAGCATGTCCATGCAATATTTAATTGACATCTTACTCATTCCAGAGCATTCCCTGTCTCCATCCCAAACATTAGAGACAGCATGACCAGTTATAAGAAGGTTTACCAGGCTCTGACTGCAAAAGACAGAAAAAAAAAAGACATCAAGAGGAAAATAACTAGCACTACCACACGAATAAGTTCTATCAATGGTTGACTGTGGTTTGCATCAGTTGTAACTAACTGATGCAAACCACAGGTGAAGATTTATTTATTTTTTAATACCTTCCATGGCCATGCACAGGGTCTATGAGAGGCTCCATTGTGTCCTGGATCTCATTCCTTATATTTTCTATGCCCTGCACAGACATAACCAGAGGAAGCAAATCATTACATTTTTGGTGAAAATGATGAACTGCAGTTATTTAATGCATGAATAAAAGTCTTATTTGGAGCTGCTTTTTTATCTTTTCATTTAAATCTCTCAATAAAGCAGACATACACCATCAACATAATAATTCCTGTTCTGTGTTGCATATCTGTACCCATCTCTCTGTCTAGCTCTTTCATTTCTGTACCTTGGTGAGGATGACAGAGTAAAGGAAAAGCAAGACTCCACAGCACCCCCTCCAGGTGTGGTAGAGAGACAGCACCTCCTCTCTGAGATCGGCCACTGACACGATGGTCCGCTTGCTGCGGGAGGGAAACAAACACTAGAATGATGTATGAAACGCTCAGAAGACAAATGTGTTGGGCTTCAGGAGGTGTCAATATGACAAATGCACTAACTGAGTTTGCGATGCCCGGATGCCCTTTCACAACAGGGCAGGTATCAAATAAATGAGAGGGTGAAGAATAATCTGATCTTCTGTTTGGAGCCACTTCCTTCTTTTGCTCAACCTTGGAAAGCTTGCTAGTGAAGCTATCCGTCTTGGTTAGCATGCGCTTCCTCACTGTGAGTCAGCACTACTTTTTGCTGACTATGGTCTCAACTGCCAGTGCGCCATTTGATGAAATTTCAATATTTCTCTGGCAAACACACCATTGCATTCATTTAGCTTGTGTTTGTGTGGCACAGTGTGTGAGTAAGGTAGTTCTTTTTTTTTTTTCTTTTTTTTTTTATTAGGCAATCAGTGAAAGTGCTGAATCAGCAAATTGTGAACAGAGTGAAAAAGCTAACACCAATGTGAAAGCCAATGCTTGCAGACTAGATGAATCTAGTAGAAATGTGTTGTTCTCTATTCCAGTAATTCATATTGACAACTATCCCAGCATGAGTTACGAGGACTAAATCCCTCCAGAATACCCACAGTATTACTTAACGTCAGGATTTTATGGGTGAGGATAGATATTAAAGAAGCCAGATGTTACTTGTGGACAGAATATTTAGTGTCACTTACTGAAGAACACTGTGAAATTGCTCAAAGCCAAGCTCCTCGGCAGCCAAAGCAGCTAGGCACAATAAAACACAGAAACCATAGTATCAGAGCATGACACAGCAAAATACTGTATCAAGCAGTTAGCTATTAAAAGTTTCTATTTAACAATAAAATGGCAAGACAAGGCTTTGTTTAATGAGTAGTACGTATATCTTTTCTGGGAATGTGACAGACGTAGGACTCACTGGGTTGCTGCTCCTGTGGTGGCTGACTGCTTGCTGGCTCTGGCATGTCCTGTGTTTGCGACTGTGCCTGCGTGATAGTTTGTGTGCTAGTGTGTGGGCTCTGTCCCTTGGCCCAGGTCACCAGGCAGAACCCTGTAGAGGTGCTGGAACAGACAGACTCCAGGATTTCGCTTAGCGTCGAACAAAGTGCCGTTTTCTGCTCCTCCTCTAACAGACACAACATGAAACTTGTGGGTTTTTTTAAAACAAGAAATACAACTAGACCATATAATAATTAACAGCAAAGACAATGCAATGAAGAATCTACCTGACATTTGTCTCCAGTTGGAACTTTCTCTATTAAAGAGAACATTTTTTAAGAGGAAAGCCTGAAAAGAAAACCTCATTATAGAAATTTGCAAGAAATATTCCATGATGCAATATGCTATATCTCTTAGGCAATCATACAGAAGACAAACTGATATTTACTTTATATCAGCAACCATTATTTAAGGGGGTGGGCAATTATTCAAAATTTATTTCTGATCAAAACAAGACAATCAAGAATAGATTATAGTGCTGCACTTATTTTTCACAATGCTGCTTTCATTTTGTCTTATAAATCCAACCTAGTTCTTTCTAATGAAGAGACCTATTATGCAATTCCTTAATGAATGCTTACAAAAAACAAGGAATACGTTTCAAAATATGAGGTCAGCGTATGTGCACATAATACATCTGAGCCAAAAGTTCAGGTGTTCTAAAGTGAGCATGCCTAATATGGTCATCTCAGGCAAGCAGGTCTGGCTGCGAGCAGCCCTTCCCACCAGCTGTATAAGACAGAGGGGCAGCCAAACAGAAAATGGCTTAAAGGAAGGGTAAAGGAAGCTAAAAGTCTTTTATGAACAGTGGATGTACTGATGGGCTGGAGCCAAGCATAAGATAAAATAAGATTTTGAACATTAAAATCAAATAAAGCCACTTTTACAGAGACCAATATGGCAAACATGGGGCTGGAAATGAGCATAACAAGCCTCCTTTACAGCAACAGCATTTGCTCCTGCTTAAAAGCCCAAGCTCACTGCTCACTACACTGTGGCATGTTTAGTTCAGGTTGCATTTATTATAATTTCCATATTAACCAAAAAAATTGGCAATGAGGATATTTTTTATCATAACTGAGTAGAACAAATTGTAAGAAGGCTGAATAAGACCTTACCTGGACAGGTGCAATTACAGCACATGGTCCTCCTTCAAACTGCTCCAGTGCTGTGTGCTCACTCTCACTAAAAACAAATCCTGTGACAAACAGCAAACAGATTTTGTGTAAACAAGAACTTAAAAAACAGATTTACAATTGCACCAGTACTCACACTTGCAACAGTACTCGCCACAAACCAAAATCACGGCCTAAATTGCCACATGCAGGTTGGTACTCATACTAGCCACATAGAAAGTAGCACAGTATTTTTTAGTTTAACTGTCCTTCAGCTAGGATTTCACAAGAAATCACCTCCTGCACTCTAAATTTTAATTAAAACCTGGATACAACACACACCACACTGAGACAAAGTATACCTTGAGCCCATCTACGGAAGATAGAGGCAGACACTCCACTGGAGGGTCTCCCCCAAACCAAATCCACCACATCTTTATTTAACTCTGACATGTTCGCTTTCAGTGTTGGATGATCCACAGTCAGTCCCTCTTCAGTCTAACAGCCACTTGGGGACAAGAGATGTCCGTTAAGGCCAACTTGCAAGTTCTCCTTGGTGCTGAGAGTCCACTTCTCCAGGCAGGTCCAGCCTGTGGCATTGGCCACAAGCTGCCTGTGCACGACAGTCTGACTGCAGTTGCTGGCAGCAAACTGGCAGGTAGGAATGACATCAACGTAACCACAGCAGCCTACCAAGTGATAGGACAGAAACCATGCAGTTAATGACAAGAATACATGTTAAGGTTACTGTCTGTAGTGGAAAACGTCTATTAGCAATGGTAACTTACTTTCATATTTACACTGATAGGGTCGCGATTTACGATTAAACTAGTTTTTAACTTTGGTAAATAAATCATTGCCAATTTATACTTCCCGGAATTATTAAAAGGCTAAACATCTCTCCTGTCCTGTTAACGTTAATACAACAAGAGATATTTAATAATAATAAAAAAAACTGATAACTGGATAACGATTTGCTTATTTGTGGCGACGTCGTTATCTTGTGAGACAATTCAGAAATTAATGCATCACTTTTAGATTTTAACAGCTGAGTTAGTTTGGTAATGTCAACAGTTAGCATTAGCATTACTACTAGCAGCTAATCTTTCATTGCTTTGTCATTCAATTACCTTCCACATTAAAATGACGCCTGGAACCGTGGTATGAACTTACGGCTTCTCATTAGCTTGATATTAATGGACCTTAATTACCTTAATACACAGTCTGGTAATGAGATTCTGTATTGATGAAATTTTCTGGTAGCAATTTCACCGTCAGCCGCCTCTCTGTCATTCGTTTATTTACAACAGAATTGTGTGAAAAAAAGAAAAGCGCGTACAATTGACGTACCTCACCATTGGTTGAAATCCAGAAAGTTCTAGATGCGTCAAGGGCTGCGGCGTAAACGCGTTGCCTCACTGGTCTACAGACTTGTCAATCATATCAGGGCCGCCCACAAACGAAGAGCCGTTTAATTAAACTAAAGATATCCTTAGCGAATTGGATAAGGAAAATATACGTCAAAATGGGTTTGGATAATTTCACTGTTAATTCATACATTTATAATAGCCCGACTGATAATATTAGACACAATAAATACCCCTGTTCTGCGTTTCATTTTGCAAGCTTTATTCAGGACCTTTGGATTTTTGTCCACTACCCCGTTCCGTACTGCTCGGCGCATGCACACTATATACTTTTAGCTAACTTTGGCTTGCTTTCCACGCGTGTTTAGATTCTTACTTGGGGGAAAGTATAGTTTGAGGTAAAGAGTTTTGGAAATATAGGACGCGTTTTTCATCAGAATGGGTGGTCAAGCTAAGGGCAAAAAGAAAAACAAGCCGAGGAGGAAAGACAACCGTCTAAACAGGGGTAAGTTCACAGATTTATCATTTTATTTTATTTACAGCGTATAACGTCAAACTCTTAAACACCATGTGGTTAGAGAAGGACTGTTATGTTTTGATTTTAATGAAGCTCAAATAAGACGGAACTAAAATTACACGTACACTTATAACATCCCTGCAGATGGAGGATTTGTTGCTCTGTCACCTCAAGAAAGGATGAAAGTAAGAATGCACGAAAAAGCCAAGAAGAAGACAGCTGAGAAGTACTCAGTACAGCAACTCCTACAGAAGGTAACACTTGACAACACATTCACAAAGACAGGACCCAAATATGTCATGGACTCAAGATGTTTTTTTTAATCCTTTTAAATTCTATTTCTGAGCTTTCCTTATTTGTTGTGTTGTACAGACTGAAGAATGCATGGACAGTTTTGACTTTGAGATGGCTGGCCTTTTCTGTAAGAGAGCCCTGGATGTGGAGCCCACCAACCTGCATGTTCTAGACATGCTGGGACATATTTGCTCTGAATTAGGAGACACACAGAAAGCTAAAGAAATATCCTTTCTTGCTGCATGCATGTCAGTAATTTAGTAATTTCATAAACTGCTGTGATAATTTCATTCTGCTTTAAAACACTGATTGTTGTGGCTTCCTTGACCTCCTCTCCCAAGCATTTCTGCATGCTGTGGAGCTTAGCCCAGATGTTGGCCACAGTAAGTACATGTACCTAGGTCAAATCCACACAGGCCAGGCGGCTGTAGACTACTACACCAGAGGAATACAGGTCCTACTGGACACATTGGAGAAACAAGGAACAACAACAGTAAGTAATCACACACAGACACACACATCTGTGTTTGTTTGGTTATAGAAACTGGACGATACCTAGAGGAAATGACTTTGTGTTTAAGGCTTAATGCTCCTGAATATTTTTCATCTTCACAAGAGGGTGCTATTGGACAGTGCTTGTCTTAGTGACTGATGGCATTGTTATGGCAGAATTATGTCAAATTTATGGGGACCCTGTAGTGCAACTTTCATTCCAGACCTGTGTTACTTATCACAGGTAATTACAAAACACTTTGCCTACACTACAGTGCAGTAAAAAACTTTGAAATTAACTTTGAAATCACACAGACTTTACACTAAAGATGTGAAACAGTAAAATGGTAGTTCTTGATGTGGTCAGAAGTTAGCTTTACAACTTTTGTCTTGACTTTGTTTTTTTTGTTTTTTGTTGTTTATTAGTTTTTTAACTATTCATAAAGGAGACTTTTGTTCATTGAATTTTTTGCACAAGCAATGATAAAATATTTTCTAATTTAGAGGATACAGTAATGTGCCATGCAATACAATTTGAACATAAAATTAGAATAAATGGAAGAAAATAGAGTACAAGAATAAAATGAAAAACATTGAGATAGGTTGTATTTTAATAAGGGCAAACATTTATTTACATTCACTTTCTCAACACAGTCCTTTAGATCAACTTTGTAACACCTTGATTATTAATATCAGGCTACAGACCAGATTACAGTATTGATTTAAAATCAAAAAAAATAATTGGGAAGCCTCTATTATTTTCTTAGAGATGTCTTAAATAAAAAAAATAAGTATATTAGCTGGAAGTGTCACAAATTAGTATGTCAGTACTCAGTAATTGGGACAGTGAGTCAATACAAACAATATCTAAAACATTAATAAATAATGTGAATGCTAGAAACTAAAGAAATCTGCCCTTTTTATTTATGCAGGCTCAGGCTGGAGCTGCTGCCCAACCAGATGAGGACCCCGAACTCCCCACAGAGAAGGATGTTAGCGTAGCCTACTGCTCCATCGCTGAGATTTACTTAACGGACCTCTGGTACTAGACCATACAGAGCTACACACTCAACACTGATAAGCTCGTCTCTTGGTAATGTTTTGAGAATTTCTTTTCTCTGTGTGCATGTAGCATGGAGGAGGGGGCTGCAGACAAGTGCAGAGAGTTCATAGAGAAAGCATTACAGTATCACCATGACAACCCAGAAGGTCTACAGCTTATGGCCAGTTACCTGTTCAGTACAGAGAGAAACCAGGTCAGTCCACTCTCTTACACATGTGCACATACACACTTGAGATGAGTTATCATCACATTAAAGCAGGAATCTGCTGAGTTAATTATTCTGAGCAAATTGAATTGTATGCCATTAATCAGCAGATGGACAGGTCATGCCGATAGGAATGTTAATTACTGGGTGGATCATTAAGGTCATATAGTCATCTGATAAAATGCGAAAAGATGATGGAAAAGCATATTGGACTTAATTTAGAAAAAATGCCACAGGACCTTTTCAGTGTAACACATTTGACAGTGAGTTTTAGAAAACTATCTTAATTAAACTTTCTGGTTTTTTTTTTGTTTTTTTTGCATTGCCTATACGTTTTTCATTTGCAAGAGAGATTTAAAAATGCTCTTCATTTAGCAACCATTGTTCATAGAAGGCATTCAAGGCAAAGGCGTATTTTGAAAGTATTCAAAAATGTGCATGAAATTGAAATATGGTCTAAAAGTAATTACTGGCAGTTCTGTCTGTCTGGATCATCCTCAGTATCCATTGCATTCTTTTTTCTTTTTTTTCCTCCAAAGACGAGGGCGCAACAACATTCAGTTCACCTCCTGTTGTTTTTTCAAGCTGTCTGTAGTGGATATTCTCAAAACCTGGTCTAGTTGAATAAACCCAGAAGTCTCTGTAAAAGATTACTCTCCGTCCACTCATATTACCAAACTGTGCAAAATAGGATCTGTAATACGAGCTGTAAACTGTAGGGGACAGGCTGGTTCTAGTCTCAATTCACAGTTTGTCACATGCAGTGACCAAAGTGTCTTTTTTATTGTTTGTTTTTTTTTTCTTTTGAGAAACAAGAAAAAATAAGTTGTTCCAAAATGAATCCAGAGATTCTTGCATTCTGTAGAAAATTCAATAGCCACTCTGTAGAGGTAAATCATACAGTGGGATTAGTCTGTAGGAATTGAGATTTGTGAGAGTGCATTCACCAGTTATTGGTGTGTGTGTGTGTGTGTGTGTGTGTGTGTGTGTATGTATGTATGTATATATATATAATATATAATATATAATATATGTGTGTGTGTATATATATTATATGCAATTTTCTGTCTTCAGGAAGGCAAAGATTACCTGTTGAAGAGCGTTGGAATGTGGCTACCTGCCCAGAAACACGGTGCAGCATCTTCTACCACAGGTCAAGACGTTCAGGTGAGTTGTAGCTGTGGCCTGGTATTTCTTACACTTCCACCAGCACCAGTAAGCTCGCAGTTTATTTATAAAGTCCTTTTGACTAACAAGATTGTCACAGTGTGTGATGCAGTGTGCATGAACATAAGGACACCTGTACAGATGAAAAATAAGAGCTAAAGAAAAGATGAAAGATGGAACACATCACAAAGCTGTATGCATTTGTGTGAGACTGAGCAAAGAGAAAGCAGATATTAAAGGCAACATCAGGAAGTAAATGGAATTTGACAAAGGAAAAATGGCTGTAATGTCAAAGCTGGATGGGTTTTGAATGGCTCAAAATAAACGGCAAATTCAAATAATAAAAAAGTGATATAAGAGGGATTCGAGTGATGACTTGATACAATAATCCCAGTGACACCACTCTTATGACTCTTATCTTTAGGAGCAGGTTGATCTGAACACAGCCCGCTGACACTTTGGCTGTGATTAACAGCCACAAAGCTGCAAAACGTTTTGTACCTTGAAATTGGATTGTGTTATTATCAGACAAAAGAAGAACTATGTTTGTGGATGCCTGTGTAAGCAGTCACTGCAGAGGTGGTTATATTGTCCGGTGTTTTTTTAAATTTATTTTGTTTTGTTTTTTTCTTCCTCCAGAATGAGATCCCTCCGTATGAGTCTCGCATCACCACGGCCAAACTGCTCATTGAGTCAGAGGAGTACGAGGTAAAAATGTTTGCTGTGTGTTGTGCTCGTACACTCTCTTGTTGTTGGACTGTGTATGTATGATGGTGGGAGGGCAGCCTGGCAGTTTTGTGTGTACGTCTGTGTGTTTGTATGCTTTCCTTTCTGGTGAATAGCACTGAAGGTGGCAAGGCCATGCCTGGTCTTTATCCCTCTGGAGTTTAGTGTCAATAATTGAAGAGTGGTATTTACTAAAAGGGATAGGGCTAAGGGGGGCACGTAAGGGTGGAGGAACTGGGAGGAAGAGTAAAATTAAAAAAAAGAAATGAAGCTGTGGTCTGATGAATTGCTGCCATATCTTGAAACAGCATACTTGTCTACTAAATCACTCATGAATTTCAAGTATTAATGGCCTTGATTTCAGTGGCTCACTGCCTTCAGTAAAGTGCTTAAAACCCCCAACACTGTCATTAAAGCTTGAAGTCATTTTCTGTGATTACTGCCACACCAACAGCAGTTCAGCTATTTTCTATTGTGATCCAATGATTAATTTTCAGTCACTCTTGTTGGGTGGTTTACGGTTATTACTTATAGGAAATGAGAACAGTGTCCTTTTTTTTTTTTTTTTTTTTTTTTTTTTTCCCCTTCTTC
>VUQJ01030150.1:0-13222 GCA_015108635.1 Andinoacara biseriatus
CCTTCCATCCAGGACCTGTACTCCTCCCGCTGCCAGAAAAGAGCCATAAGCATCATCAAAGACCACACACACCCTTCACACAAACTGTTTACCCTGCTACCATCTGGTAAGCGCTACAGCAGTATGCGCTGTAGGACCACCAGACTCAGCAATAGCTTTTTCCCACAGGCCATTAGACTGCTTAACTCACTCATGAAAAAACACAAAATAACCTGCAAATGGACAGTAACTATGAAAACAGCAGACCAAATGTCTGCAAAATACTCCTTTTAAATACCTCTTTGCACACATGTCAAATTTTATTTATTTAATTTAAATTATTTATTATTATTTTTTTTTGTACATGAACAATATTTTTTATGCTTAGTTGTGTCATTCTGTTTTTTGTTTTTATTCTGCACATCTTGGGGTTTGGGGAAACGGAATTTCAGTCTCCTGTGTAATATATTATTATATGGTCTAGATTGACAGTAAAGTTCACTTTGACTTTGCATTACAACTTTTAAACTAAATATGTTCTTCTTTGTGTGCACGTGTGTTTTTCAGGAGTTAACTAACCTGGGGAAGCCCAAACGTCCTCGTTCTCCTTTCAACATCTTCATGTCGGAGCACTTTGAGGAGGCTAGAGGAGCTACATCTCAGGTCAGGAAATGCAGTACCTTGATGTGACATCGGATTTAATTTTTAACAAAAGGTGATATGAGGAACTCACTCATGCTAACACTGAAGCATGGGCTGGTCTGCTAGTGACGGCTCACACACAGTGCCATATACGGATGCACTGATCCAGCATTTGGATTGGTTATGGGTGTGATCCCGAGTCAGCTGTTACAGGTATCAGTGATGACAGGGTAAGCTATTCAGGTTATCGTTCTGTGTTTATGACAGCACCCTTCAGCAGCAGTGCACCAGATGCTAGCAGCAGAGCTAACATGGCAATGAGGTTTCTCGCTGCGACAACAGCAGCTCGTCTTTGTTTCTGACTTAAAAAGCAAACTGTAGTCAAGTAAGTTGGTAGGACAGTTTCCCTCTGGGCTTCTCTGTGTGTAACTTGCTGGGAAGCTTTTCTTTTGCACTTATAGAAATGCAACATATATCAACTGCGCCATTAATACAATGTGAGGAGGTGCACTGAGTGAGAGCAGGAAAAGGAGGAAGTAGTGTGACCAGAAATGACACTGAGCTGAAAAAAGATGAGTCCAAGTATAGTAGGTGAATAATGTCAATGCATGTTTTTATGTTTTGTGTATCTTGCTGCCATTACCGTGCACAATTTTATTAATAAATACAAATTAGGTTACTCTATATTATCAGTTAAATGCTGGTGTTGGATTGAGGCCAAGCAGACCTGTGATTGTAGCTTTTATTGCAGAAGAAAGTGTCTTGTTTTGACCAACAGTTGCTCCTGATGTTTTTTCAGGCAAAGATGAAATCACTGTTGGAGGACTGGAGGAATCTTTTCAGCCATCAGAAACAGGTTGGCACTACACACCTTTCATTCTTGTAGCTGAAGTGCCAAAAGTGTTGTTCTGACAAGAGTTTGTACCACATCTCAGGTCTACACCCAGCTCGCCGAGGATGACAAAATTCGCTACAAGAATGAGATGAAGTCATGGGAAGACCACATGGTGGAGATTGGACGAGAAGACCTGATCCGAGAGCAGACCCTGTCTACCAAAAAGAAACCCGCTGCTAAAGCTCCAGTAGCCAGGAAAGGAACCAAGAAGGCTAAAACTGAGAAGAAAGCCGCTGCCACAGGAAAGTCAAAAACCACCAAGAAGACGACAAAAAGCAGATCAGCAAAAACAGTCAGCCAGGCGTCCAAGAAGACATAAGATGTGTTTATGTAGTGAGTTCAGAGGTGATGACTGTGACATCTCAAGACAGGACTTGTGATGGCCCAGTAATAGGATCAGCCTCGTTTGTTCTCTAACTTGAAAGTCACAAAGTTCCCAGAATGCTCTTTAGGTTCAACAGGACAAAACTTTAATAACATTCAGACAGATCAAGAACATCGATGTCTGTGTACAGTGGAAATGACTCCAAATAAACCCTGTTGGCAGGATTTTTAAAAGGTACAGTGCGAATTTGTTAGTGCCTCCCGGTGATCGTCCTCAGACTGTTCCAGGCTTAGATGGAGTAATAAATGTAATAAAATCTGATTGCAGAAGTTTGACTGAGGCTTTAAATGTGTAAGAGGCAAATAAACTCAAACTGGTTTTGGAGCTTTGACTTGAACCACAGAATATTTGAGGGGAATAGAGAGGTTCCTGTTGCCGTCCCAGAATACCTGCTGTTTTATATTTTTGGTCATGCAATTCAGAGTACTAATGTTGGCAGTAGGTCTAGTGTTATTCTGCATTTTCTTTCATTTCAACAAATCCACAAAAAGTCAGACACCAACAATGTGTTAGTCTCAACAGCCACGAGTCCAATGATTCCAGCTGAACAATATGAATATCTTGGACATGTTGTGAAAAAGATTCATGAAGAAACCAGTTGATCATTATAATTTAATGCAATAGCTTAAGCAGGAGGAAGCAGTACATTGAGGCCTATTTTCAGTGGTGGATAAATCCATACATATGGTATGTGAGAGGTCTGGAGACAAACACATTGTCACTTTTGGTCCTTTTGTGTGGTATGTTGACATCAAGCTGTTGGTTGTCAGCAGCTTTAAAAAAAAACAATTTTCTAGCGTATTCTTTTTTTATTGCACTTGTTAGATCAAAGCACCGCTGTTCACAAAAAAGAAGCCTGACTGAATTCTAGTATTATTACTGTCACAAGTGTAACATAAGCTTCAGTAGCAACCTCAAAATGTGAAGTCCTGCTGTCATCGTGACAAAAGAAATGTTATCAACTGACAGACCCCGAGTTTCAAACTGTGGGTCACTCATCACGCTCGGGATGAGATGCTTTAGACTTTTCCAGTGTAAAAGTATTTTGCCAACATCAGTTTAAATAAATATCTGCATTTGGTCCGTTCTGTTTGGTAATTATGAAGAGCATACTTTTAGTATTGACAGTTGCTTTAACTTGTAGAATGTGCAGTACTTAGTGCTGTCATATATCCTGCTTTACCTACAACTTCTTTCCTTTGTATGGTGTATTTTCTGAATAAACATTCATGTTATTTTCTTCTGAATGGCCTCTTGATTTTGAAAAATTTAGACATGAAATCCACTGTGCCAGAAATCATATTCAACAAAAAAAGTGCACATTGTCCTATTGTTATACATTGTACAGTTTTTTGTCATCAGTTTAGACCACAAGGCTACAACACGACCTGCCTGATACGGGGTTGGTCTCTTTCATGCAGTCTGAGGAGCTCTGAGCCATTAGATCACAGACATGGAACATCAGGATGCTGTTCCTGAGCAGTTCTTGCAGTGCGGGGATGCACCAGGACTCCATGTTTCTCAGCAGAACATTGTAAGAGGATCAGTGTTACTGATGCATCAGGTCTTCAGTGTCCTTTTCTGTTTGGTACATTTCATTAAACATTTTTGAAGATTTTCATGCATGCAGCAAGACTGTAAAGCACCTGAACCCTGTAATTCAAGTGTCAAAATTAGATTTTTTTTTCTTTGTCAGCTTAATATGTTAGTAGTAGTAAGACAAGCTACTTTGACATGTAAACTAGAGTTGTCAAAATGTTTTCTCTGTGTCTTCATCTTCTAATATGCTGAAAGCCTTACCTCATCTCTGCCAGACTGTTGGCGCTTTAGGATAACCAAACTGTGTTATGGATCAAACTGAACAGTCTTCAGAGGATTTCAAGAACAGTTTTACATTGTGCTTGGTATGAAAATTCAACTGAATCTAGTAAACTACAGTTACACTAAACTGGAAAAATGAACCTAATGCTGCAGAACATGCAGAAATGTTCTGGAAACAAAATCAAGGCCTAAAATGTGCAACGCTGTACTAGAAAACAGTGCTACTAATTATTTCTTCAAATGAGAAAAATGTAACTAAATCAAAATAAAATAAAAACAACCAGGTGCCACTTTTACTACTGCTACATAATACAGATCATTGGTGGTGTTGAGCCTCTGCTGTTCTGTTTTTGTTCTCTCAGGAAGAACCTCTGACCTGCGGTGTGCACAGGTAACAGAATATATCCCAGTTCTTGTGGATCAGTGGGTTCATACTGTTCATGTTCCATATCACAGTTTTGGTGTCTTCTGCAGTAACTTAATTCCAAAGACAACATTTTTTTTTTTTTACAAATATTTATTTAAAAACATTTAGAGAACAAAAATATAAATGTATGTTACCTTAATGGTGACTGTCACAGCTGCCATAAAACCCTCAGTAGTATTACAGTCATTTTCAACACATTTAGTCTAATGTGATCAGTTTTTATTCCTATGGAGGGCACTGTTCATGTCTGCTGGAACCAACATCAGGGGCCCTGTGGCTGCTGTGATGCAGCTTGGCTCAGCAAAGCCTGGAAGTCTGGAGATAAGACCAATTTATGGTGGACGTTCCCCAACACCATCATATCGCCAGTCCTTCCATCACACAGACGCACAGATACCAGTTGCTGCAGAAAAAGGGAGAGATGGCCTCTGAATAAATGGTGTCATAAGATGTTCACACGTTGACTATTTCTCGGTTTGCTGATAACTGGTTCTGAAATGATGGCATTGATAAAAACATGAATTTAAAATCTTTTGAAACATCCTGTAATATTCGGCAGATACAATTTAGAACTTAAATGGAAACTGTTAATGATGATAATGTTAAATCTGATTTACTGCAAGTCACTTGTGGAGTTCTACAAGGTTCAGTGCTAGGACATACACTGTTTCTTTTAAAATGGAATATTTTTTGATGACATTTATAGCCTGGGAAAAAACTGGGCCAGTTTCTGAATAACCTGGAAAGGAAACTGAAAGTTCTAAAGAAAATTACATGGAAAAAGTGTCAAATATGTAATAACAGGCAAATAAATAAAGTCAAAATTAGGACCAGTGATTAAGTGTATGAAAAGAAGTTTTTGGGGAATCTTCTTTTGTTTGCTTCCTTTACGGGTCGCCACAGCGGATCATGTGCCTCCATCTCACCCTATCCCAGCTATTCCTCTGATATACTTGCTAATCCTGTCCATCCTGGTCACTCCCAAATAAGATCTTAACATCTTCAGCTCCACCTCCTGTCTTTTCATCAGTGCCACCATCTCCAAACCATACATCATAACAGGTCTCAGTACTGCTACAGCTCTGCAAACAACCCTTGTTCTTGTAAATCAGTACCCCTACACTTCTTCTCCATTATTCAAACATCCTCTCACTCTCCAAGATTATTTTAAACAATCTGGTCAAAAATGTCACTGAGCTCTCTCCTGGACACCTCCATACCTCCACAGGTATCATCTGGACCAACTGCTTTTCCACTTTTCATCCTCTTTATTGTTCCCCTCACTTACGCATTGCTAATCCTCTGCACTTCCTTATTCACTAATTGACAATGTCCTCTATCTGCCCTCCTTTTTTTCTCATTTTCTACATCCATCAGCTTCTCAAAGTACTCCTTCCATCTTCTCAACACACATTCTTCACTTGTTAAGGCAGCCATTGTCAACCATCTGATCCAGTATGGCAGTCTCATTCTTTATGATCTGCATGTCTGATTTGGCCAAGAGTTTACCATGGATGCCCTTACCATTTATCTGGGCTTGGGACCGGCACCAGGAGTACAATGGCTGTGGCTGGGGTAACATTTTTGGGAAATGATAACTGACAAATTATGCTGGAAAGGTCACATAACTAATGCAAAGCAAAACTGTCTCAACCTATTGTAATATTATGTAAAGCTAAAGATAGTGCTGTTACTATTTATTTGGGCTTTTTTGGTAGTAGTCTGGAAAAATGGAAGTGGAAGAGGCGCAGTGGGTGGGCGCTCGCCTTGCAGCCGGATGGCTGCCGGTTCGAGCCCCTGTCCCTGTGCTGCCTTGTGTCCTTGGGCAAAACACTTAAACCATATTGCCCAACAGTAGGTCTCTGGCTGCATGACCGCAGATGCTCGTCTCTGGATGAGTGATCTGGAACCATCATTTCATTGTGTGTCTTGTGCGCACAATGACAGTGAGTTGAATCTAACATCTAATCTAATCTAAATTCACGAGTACAATGAACAGAATGAGTATAAACCATTAGGAGTATAATATCACGAGTGCATCTGTCTGACAGATTTTATCATGCATAACTGCTGCAGTGTAAATATAACATGTTATAATAACACACACGGTACCTGCAGGAAGGAGAATGCTGCTCCCTCTGAGACATCCATAATGATGTCACCCAGCTTCAACTCCACCTTTCCTGACTTCCTGATCTGCAGTTTACCCAAAAATCCTTCAGGGAATTGTGAGAGCATAGGACAGCCCTCTTCCACAGACTTCTGTGCGTGCACACACACACACACACACACACACACCTGTAAGAACTGCAGTTACAGCATGTTTTAGTTTAAAAAAGTCAATCCTTGACATGTTTTAACCCTAAATGTGTGTCAAATGTGACCTGTAAAGTCATCAGGACTGATGTATACCTTAGGAATCACAATAAACTGTGGACAAATGCTCAGACACAGACCCTGGATGGCATGAAGGATAGAAACCAACATGGCAGCTGCCCCCAATCATTTAAACTGTTTCTGTACTGTGAACTCACTTGTGCTTGAAAATGTGAGGTCCTCTTTTCTTCAGGCTTTTCTTCCTTCTTTGCAGGTGTCTCTGCTGTAGGCCCAGCAGCTGTGTTGACCTTCAGTCCAGATGCTCTGCATGGCATGCAGTCAGGTAGCTGCATGAAGAAGAGCTCCTCTCTGCCGGACAGGCTGAGATCCTGCAGCAGTTCAACCAATGATGGCTGTTCTGATTTGGGCAGCTCAGCCCTGCTGTCCCGTGCTTTATGTTGCGCTCCACAGGACTGAGATCTGAAGAGAGACGGGTTCTCTGGACCTGCCAACATGATCATTTCTTAAATTTACAATACAGGATTTCACAGCCGTGGGGACTAAATTTAATTACAGTAGAAGTCTTTCTGAAAGCGCAGTTGTAATTAAGAATATAATTCTCAATTATTATCTTATTCAATGCCAACAGAGCTACCTAAACTCTACTACCAGTGAGGTAGATTATCTCATCAACAGTTTTACATCCTCACTACATACAACTCTAGATACTGTGGCTCCTCTGAAACAGAAAGACTCAAATCAGCAGCTTAAAGCAGATAGCCTGTAAGCTGAGAAGGAAATCGTATCTCATTAATTTAAAAGATCTTCATTTAGCCTGGAAAAAGAGTTTATTGTTCTATTAAAAAAAAAAAAGCTAGGACATCTTCATATTTATCACTGATTGAAGAAAATAAGAACAACCACAGGTTTGTTTACAGCACTGTAGCCAGGCTGACAAAGACAAAGTATTCCTTTAACCTTAACTAGTAATGACTACATGAATTTCTTCACAAATTTTAACCATCAGAGTTCGCTTGAGCTCGCAGCAGTGGTGGTTTTCTCACATGTTGTGGAAGTCAGAGTGTGACTCTTGGTGAAGCTGCTGGACTGACACAGGGGCAGCTGGATGGGGTTCAGCTTTGCATCATTCCTCAGACCTGGATCATCTATAAACTGTAGATACAGATGCATAACATTAGTTTCCAAGTAATGGTCAGATTACTATCAGCTGACTGTTGTAATTTTGAATGAAAAACTCCACTCACTCACAGGAGGATCATCACAAACTAGTGCAAACTCTGTATGCATTAAACTGTCTTTCTTTCATGTGAATAGAGGGAAGAGACAATAGACTAAATGATCACAAACAAAAATGCTCTGTCCAACTCTCGCATTGCTTGGATCAGTTGGTTGTAGTGTTACAGGTGTTGCTAACATAGAAGTTGGAGAATGCCCTCTGGTGGACAAATTATGCAAAGGTCTTATGGTGGTCTTAGTTTGGTCAATCAGTTCATATATTGGAAATAAAATTGTTTAATACATGAGCAGGTGTCACCTAGCATGTTAAAACACGAGTGGGTTCAGACCAAAGGTGCTATCTTCTGAACTGTGTATCAGATCTAGATGGAAATACCTCGATCTTTTGTCTCATATTGATTTCTTGATGTCAAACACAAACATTTTCAGTCTACAGCTGAAATAAAGGGAATGGCCTCACTGTTCCAGTACATTGACAACCTTATAAGATTGTTTTAATCAATCTTTTAAGGCTCACAGGAATTAAACAGGAAGGACTTACATCATCTCTCTGTAGTTTACTGAGTATCTCATCTTCATCTTCCTTATTCAACTCTTTCCTCTCTTTCTTTGGCAGTTTGCAGACAGGAGAGGCGGCAGAGTCCTGCATGTCTGTAGCACCGTGCCAGCCTATAGCCAAACAGATTGATTAAGAGGGATGAGGAGGAAATGCACACACAATGGATCTCTGTTGTTTGCAATAAGAAAATCTAAAAGTACTAAATAAAAGAGGGCTGTGGCTGTGCACCTGTTTTGCGCACACTGTCGGCCGGACCCTGTTCAAAGATGGAGTGAGACTGGATGGTCTGAGGCCGCTCTTTCCTCCTCCCTCTGTTCTCTCTCCGCCTCTCATTCCTGTCTCTTCTGTCTTTTTTTGGAGCCATGTGGACCTCATCCTTTAACCTGTGGGCATTATGGCGTTCAGGATCATTAAACATGTGATGGTTAAAAGGATAATAAATGTACAATGAATTAAACTGTAATACTGTAATCACTCACTCATCTTTACTCTTCCTCACAGCGTGGACATTAGGCTCAAAGGTTTTCTGATGAAAACAAACACACAGTGACGATAAAATACTGTTAAACCAATAATGTCTTTATTATGATTCAAACCAAACAAGTTCCAGATACATGGCATATTTGATCAATAAATATTACAGCTATAAACCTTATTTCTGTTAGTATTGAGAGTATAGATTCTTTTCTTTTTCTCTTTCTTTTAAAACCTGACCCCTCTGCTGGCAGCTAGTTTAGGAAGGCCGTGAAAACAATGGTGACCCTGACCCCCTCATTAAATCCTGGATAGTTAAAGAAAAACTTCCTTTAACTAAATACTGACAAACCTGAAGTTGCTATCCTATCAAAAGGTGCTCGGCATGCTGTCTGCATACTTTCAAACAGTGTGGAATGAACAGGTTCACATTTATATAACCACACACTTCTTTCTTTCATACACTTTATCTACATCATATCCACGGCCAATTTAGGAACGCGAGCGAACCTAACAGCAAGGCTTTGGACTGTGGCAGGATGCTGACATGCCCAGAGGAAACCTGCGCAGGTGCAGGAAGAACATGCAAACTCCACACAGCTTCAGCTGAGCTTCAAACCAGGAGGCAACAGTGGTAACCACCGGACCACTGAGTCGCCTGTAGCTGAACATCTCTGAGTTTTTATGGATTCTTTTCTTAGTACTTGTGAAAGGCAGCTAAGAACTATCACTAAATTAAAGCAAAGTTTTTTTAATCCCCTATAGGTTTAGAAAAGTTATCCATCTCATCTGTACAGCTGTAACCTCGATCTAGCTTAAACACCGCAGGCATTAAATCAGCCTTAAAGTCCTGCTTATTTTTTTGTTGCTTTTAACAAGTCTGACCTGGTTTTTAACAGTCAGCTGACTGTTGTCTCTACTTAGACTTTATTTATTCTATATTTTTAACCTATATTTTCCTTTTGTTTTTATTACTGTCATGTTTATGAGCTTCATTTTTTGTAGTTATACTGTTGTATAATGGTTAATTTAAACTGCTGCTGTTTCTAATTGTGCTGCATAAATAAAAGCGGCTGGATTGACCTGAACATACAAAAAGTCTGTGTGCAACTTTACCATTACATTTAACTCAGTTTGTTGGGATTAAGTCAAAATGATCGTTACCACGTGACATTGTTTTGAACTGGGTGCTTTGATGGGATTAGTAAATATGGTGATTCACTCTCTCACTGATTACCTTTGTCTTTTTGAAGCCTCCTCCCCCCAGTGTCAGGTCCCTGGTCCTGAGGGACGCCAGTCTTCCGGGCGGAGTCGGGGAGGTCAGAGTCCTGACCCGGCCTGCGAGCCCTCTGCCCAGCCCAACCCCGCTGCTCAGGCCGGAGAAGCCGGGAACACTTGCTGCGTCCCCCGAGTCGCTCATTTTTGTAATACCTACTCTTATGTACTTTCAATATTTGATCTTTTTAACACTTGTCCTTTGGCTTTTTCCCATAACAGAACTCCGTTTACAACTGGCGGCTTTTATTTTGGAATCATGGCCGCTAAAATCCCGTATGACTGGGCCTTCTCTAGAAAATTAGCGACTCTGTGCTTCTGTCAGTGCGCTCTTTCTGCTTCTCTCTGCGGCAGAAACGGTCCTGCAGGGCATACTAAGCTGAGCACTGGTCCTCACACACCGCACAACAGCAGCTTATTACCCTCCATTTTGTTCCCATTTACTATACCAAACCACACTGCGACAGAAGCTAAACTGCACTCACGAATGCCATTTCCCCCCAAACAAAGCCCGGTGTCCGCGGCAGCTACTCGGTCCCGGTCCATAAACAAATTTCTTCTTGAAGGCTGCGTTCAAATGACATTTTGTTTTGACACATCTTCTCAGTCGTAACCCCGCGGAGTGTCCTGGCGGCGGTTGTAGGAAATAAAAAAACGGTGCAAAAAAAGCACAAAAACTTTAAGCATTAAATCGCTGAAATTATTCTGCGAACAGTTTCCTTCTCCCGCCCACTGTTTTTGGTCCGTTTAATAGGCTCTAATTTCCTTCCGCAGTCGGATCCTATTGTTCTCAGCGACACTACACCACTGCGCCCACAAGATGGCGCTGTTTGTGTAGTCATTGTGTGACGCAGGTCCGTTTCTTAGCGAGCCACGTCATCTATAACGAGAATTTATTTAGATATATTTATAAATAAATATATTTAAATTTATACAATACTGCACAAACGTGTTGAGCTAACATTCATTTCTTCATATTTTGCTTTTGGAGCTGTTGGAGCCAGACTTTCTAGTAATTGTCATCCTGAGCAGTAGTTCTCTGGGCTTTCTGGAGTTTTTCTATGGATATTAACTCTGATCTGTGAATCATTCAAGCATAAAAAAGGCACCTAACCAAGGGATGAACCACAACTGTGTCTACAAATAACAGAAAACTTAGCAAAGAACCTGTTTTAAAATGTATTTTTATGCACTTTGTGTGCCTGTTGCAAAAATAAATTATTTGTTCCTATTTCTTTAGTTCAATCTACAAAAATGCCAAAGATAACAGTTTGACACATAAAATAGTATTTTTGCACCAACAAGGTGATTCCCAAAGAGCTGATAGCTGAAAACCTGGCAAATTTTGGTATGGTGTGCAATGCATGCTTCAACTGCTTCAACTGGACAAGTGAAGGACAAAAGAAAAAGTGTCTGATTAAATAACAGATGAACAGTATCTGAAA
Source organism: Andinoacara biseriatus (assembly GCA_015108635.1). Lineage (NCBI taxonomy): Eukaryota > Metazoa > Chordata > Actinopteri > Cichliformes > Cichlidae > Andinoacara > Andinoacara biseriatus. Next base: position 11,476 of record VUQJ01030150.1, read on the forward strand.
GTCATATGCTAAAGAAATAGGAACAAATCCAGCGAAGACCAGACAGAGAACCTGAGAGATGCATCCGGCCCTTCAGCTGATGGCTCATCAGAAATGGTCTCAGTGCAAAGATCATGGGGCCATTCATGAGGAATTCAATTCAGTTCAAATTAATTTAATTTAATTGTAATAATTTAGTGCAAAATCACAACAACAATCACCTCAACATGCTTTAAAAAGAAAAGCGTGACTAAAAGCTGAGGTATGCCAAACTGGACTGAAATCAGTGTCAACAGGTCTGATGGAGTAATGAATCCAAATTTGAAATTTCTCGTTCAAATCATCGTTAGTATGAGGAGGTGAGGAGGGAGGTACAGCAGTGAGTGTCTACAGTTATCTGTAAACTGTGATGGAGTCTGTGTCATGTTTTGGGGCTGCCTTTCAGCCTGTGGTGTTGGAGATATTGTCAAAATTGATGGAATTATGAATGCAGAAAAGCACCATCAGGTTTTTTAATACACTATAGCATCTGGAAAGCATGTAATGACAATGATCCCAAACAGACTCTCAGTGCAGTTAAGGTGTACCTGACTAGAAAACACACAATGGAGTGCTATCAGTCATGGATTGGATCCCCAGAGTCCAGACTTCATCATTTCTGAAGCAGCGTGGGATCATCTTGGCTGAGAACAGAACAAAAGGAGGCCAACATCTAAAGAGAAGCTTTGAATGTCCTTCAAGAAGTCTGGAGAACTGTTCCTGAAGACTGCTTAACCTCCTCAGGCCTGAGCTCCTGTTTGTGATGTAATTTCTGCTCGATATTTGTGATTAGACAGACCTGATATGTATATGTACTAAACTTCCTCTTCAAACAGGAAGGATTTTGTTACATGGTTGTTACATGGTTTTGTAAGTCCTATACCACTACATCACAGAATATTTTGAAAAAAAAAATTCTATTTGGTGCAGATAAGCTTTTGAGTAATTTCAGACTTCAAAAGTTGACTCCTGTTTTGTCAAATATGTCTAATGAGCTTCATGACAAGGGTAATCATAAGGGTGTATGTGTGCCAGTTTTGGTGCTTAATGTTTTGGTTTTCTGTGGGCACTCTGATAATAATAGATCATAATGTGAACTGCATATAGTCACCCTTCTAAAATAATTGACTAAATCGTCATATCTTCAGTATTTGTTTCAGTTTTTTGTGTTTTCTGAAAAACCTGAAAACAATGACGATTTTACATGATTGACATGTTGCTTGTTTTCACCTGTGAGCTGATCACCTTTGATTGCTTAAAAAGATAAAGATTTGCCTCTGACTGCGACACCTCCTTCACAGTGGAATATTAATAGGTTTTATACATTACAAAATGTGCTTTATAACTCCTGCACTACTGGATTGGGTTCACAGGCTGTGTGTGAGCTCTGTGTACGCTATGTGAGCACTTTGTTTACGTCTGACATTAAGAGAGTGAACTGGATGAATAAATGTTATTTATCAGGTAATAACAGCTTCCATCGGCCAAAATAACAAAAAAGTATTCATTAGATGAGAATAGAACAAGTGCAGAACAGAAGGAATCCACCAAATAATCAGATTTACTGTTTTCTTTATTTGTAGAATACAATTTATTATCACTTAAAGCTGACATGAAAGCATTTATGGGTCAATGTGACTACAACATCTATTCTGCTTCAATCATTCATTAGTGATTTATAAAAATCAACATTAAACACAATTTTTTTTTTTTTTTTTTTTTTAATAAA
>VUQJ01030152.1:0-13749 GCA_015108635.1 Andinoacara biseriatus
TATATATATATATATATATATGCAGTGCTGTCACAGAATCAAATTAATAAATCTGCAAGGTGTCCACTGAAACTTTCTCCCCACTAACGAGACAAAAGAAAAAGTCCTGGCAGAGAAACATAAACCTAATTTGTTCTTCACATCCTAACAGCCTTGTTTTCATGCTGCTGACCTCACTCCCCGTCACTGTGTACAACTTTAATGACATTTGACTAGACAATTGGCGTTGCCAGTGCATGTTTTTCTCTAATGTGGTGCATCTTCCAGTTACTTTTTCTCTGTGTCTTTTGAGAACCAGTACACACTTTAACAGGTTTGAGAAGCAACTGCCACGTTGCATTATTTAGTGGAAGTTGGGAGCAATTTCTGTTGCAGGAAAATCGGGGCTGCTTGGAATAATCTGTGAATTTCTTGTGGTAGCTGTTCCCATAAACACGCAAGTCTGTGGTTTCAGCTTTGGGACCTGCAATTTCGCAGAGCTGTGCTGATAGCAGCATCTTTCTCTACGGCTTCTGTTGTTGTTCTGTGGTGATGCATGGAACCGTGTTCTGGATTTAACACTGGCTTCATATTGATGCGTGAGAAATTTGCATAAAAGTAATGGACTAAAATGTATTAACATTTTCTGTATTTGTGCTTAAACCCTTTAAAGAGGTTCTTTCAGTATGTAACTTTTTTTCAGTTGCTGTCAAGTGTTTTCCTACGTAGAGGCTAGCTGGAAGGCTGTGGTGATGGTCCAACACCGCTTCAGATGGCAGCTGGCGAGGGGAGTCCTTGTTGTGGTCCGAAGCCTCTGTGAGGTTGGCATCATGCCACATAAGCCTTTTCCCACCAGCATCAGGTTCTGGATGGAGTGGCTCTCCAGTTGTCCTTGTTCTGGAAAATAGAACACGGACAATTGTCATCACTTGCAGTCCAAAATGGTGAATTTGGATGAGAGGCTCACTGGAGGGACGGCGAAAAAGATATCAAGGACCTAGAAGATTTAAACTTCAGCTTTTGACAGATGAGATGAGGTGTTAGTAGAAGAACTTGTCACTTTCAGACTGATCCAGGCAAACTGTTGTTTCTCCCTGTTTCTATCTTTATGCTAAACTGATTGAATCAGTGGTTCTAGTCTTATATTTATTACAAAAAATGTTGAACTATTCCTTTAAATATACTGTACTCCGAGCAACTGGAAGACCATCCTTTACTTTTGCGTGGCGATGCATCGATATGAAGTGCAGGTTACTGAGGACAGAACATTTACTTTCAGATACGTGTCCACGAAAAGAAAATAGCCAGAGATTGTCTTCTAAGAGGAAGCTGCGCCAAAGCGATTTCATAATATTTATACCCAGGCCGCTTATCACCCAGAAAATGTCGAGAAGTATTAATATGTAACATCTTGCAGGGCTCTCCAGGACACTTGCCATAGCTCCGGAGACGGAGAGAGCTGGGTGTTATCGAGGCTTGGCAGTGTGACTTGGTGATGGTATCAGCCATGTTGACTGGATTCCATTAGGCAATGCCCACATCTATGTCTACTGAACATATTGGCTCACACTGCAGGGAACACAGCGAGTGATAGGCCTGCAGTCATGACATATGAGCTATCATCCACCATCCAGGAAGGCATATCGGCACATACACATAGTCTGCTGCAGACCTGATGCTGCACTGCAGAGATTATTGAAGTCTCTCCCTTCCCCTCATATAAATCATACTTTGGTCAAATAGCAGCAGTTAGGATGATGGGAATATTCTTCAGAGCCCCCCCCCCCCCTTTTTTTTTGAACACTCTGACTACTTTCCCAGATGCCCACATTTCTCAACACTAATAGGATGAGTCTTTTTTTCCCCCATTGCCTTTGTATGCACAGAGCTGCTGACTTAAGCAGCAGATTTGCATTGCAAAGACAGTAATAGAAAAATTCAAAAAACAGAACAAGGGTATAATGAGACAGCAGATAAAGGATAAGTAATGAGAGACAGTTCCCTGTTAAATGCACTGGTCCTTGGAGGTCAGAGATTCAAGTTAGCCTGCGCTAAGCTGTGCATCTGCATCCATGCTGTTGTTTTAATGAGTCCCAGACTTACATCGCCATCAGCAATTAAATAAAAATCAATGGGTTTCTATTAAGTCTAGTCACCTACTGAAGTATGAGTGGCTGAAATCTCTTACCCCCTCAAAGAATATTAATAAATATCAAGGGGAGTTGTCTTTCGTCAGAATTTAATGTTTAATTATCTTGAGGTATTGATCATCTCACCGTGAAATGCATTTTTGAAATTATACACAAGAAAATGATTAACAGTACAATAAATACTAAAAAGTACTAACAGTTCCGCACTGTGGGGAAACTTTGGGAGCACAACAGCTGGATATATGCAGGGCTGATGCACGAAACTTTAAAAGCAGAAGTAATTTCTCTTCTGCAGAGCACAGCTCTGCCACTTGTCATCACTTGAACGGCCACCTTTCTGTCTCTGTTTTTCTCCTCCTGCCTTTCTCTGTTAAAGTCTGCTTTGTTTGGAATGTGGTGTTCATTCATTTTCTTCTGCGGCAACTTGCAGGCTCAGGCTTGAGTTCACAGTTCTCCCGTAGCTCAGACAAACACATTGTGTAGCCTGTTAGGATTATCTACAGAGGCAACAAGCTTTGGAGACGCTGCCAAACAAAATCCTAATTACGCAGAATGCACTGTGTGTGCTCTTCTAGCAATATGGTGTCTCCTAAAATGTTCCGACATGAGCGGCCAGGCTTTGTGAGGTGCTGTGACAACGGGCCTGAATCGTAGTGCTTCATTAGCTGTTAACAGTCGTTAATTTCAATTAAAAATATATGTTGAAAAATAACAAAAGCTCACATGTGGAAATGATACACAATTTGATAGCAATGTGTAAAAAAATGGTACACTATAGTCACAAAAAAAAAAAAAAAATCACAGTCACACGAAAAACAAATGTGCGCACTGTGCTTTTCGACAGACTTGAGCGCCATGTTGCACTGGGGGCTCAGCGGTTGGAGCAGGTGGTTTTATTTGTTGCTTTCCAAACCAGCAGGAAAAAATCTGGTCAAATCTGGCAGATAAGGCTCTGGAAACACTGGGCTCCTATTGGGACAAAGTGCATCTGCCCATATGACTGGATAAGGCTGGAAATTGTACTTAAAAATTAGCTGCCTTCTAGTGCCCATGCATATCTATGTACACATGCACGCAACACAGAAATGCATGCAAGTCTGCAGTTACAGTATCATAGAGTCATAGTAAATATATAAAGCACACCCTCTATATATTCTAAAGTTTTACATTTCAGGACATGACAAAAATAAATAATCATTAACAGCTATTAAAACGAGGTAAACAAAATATCAGATGAACTTGTGGCTTATTACAGTCTCATTATTTATTAAACAAAACTAAGCCAAAAAACAGAGGAGCATGTGAAAAATGAAGCGTACCTTTACTGCTTCCATTGGAATTACAAGCATAGGTAGCATCTAGGTGCTGCCAGTCCAATGCACCTGATTAACTGATCATCAGTAAGCGTGAGCAGCTCTACAGAAGTAGACGTTTTGGCAGTTTGCTGGTCTGGAGCATTCAGATGTGTTTTAAGGAGGAAAGACAGCAGCAATGATCTTAGCGAAGCAACCCGTCAATCTAATAAGGGTTATGAGGCCATTTCCAAACATTTTGAAGTCCATCATTCTACACTGTGAAAGATTATTCACACTTGGAAAACACTGAAAACTGCTGCTAATCTTCTGAGGAGTGGACGTCCCAGCAAATTCTCCCAACATGCAATGTGCAGAGAAACTGCCAAAAGCCCAAGAGCTACATTTCAGACTCTACATGCCTCAGTTAACATGTTAAATGTTAAATTCAATAACAGCACAATTAGAAAAAGACTGAACAAGTACGGCTTGTTTGGAAGGCTTGCTGTGAGAAAGCCCCTTCTCTCTAAAAAGAATGTGGCAGCATGGCTTAGGTTTGCAAAGTTGCAGCTGAAAAAACCACAGGACTTCTGGAATAATGTACTTTGGACAGAAGGGATGGAGATGTTTGGATATAATGCACAGCACCGCATTTGGAGGAAACCAAACACAGCATATGAGCACAAATACCTCATAGCAACTGTCAAACACAATGGTGGAAGTGTGATGATTTGGACGTTTTTTGCAGCCACAGGACCTGCAGTGACTGAGTCAACCAAGATCTGCAAAAGTATTTTAGAGTCAAATGTGAGGCCATCTGTCCAAGAGCGAAAGCTTGGCCTAAAGTGGGGCATGCAGCAGGACAATGATCCCAGCAAACCTACAACAGAATGATTGAAAAAGAAAAGACTGAAAAGGTGTTGCTGTCATGATGGTGAGTGTGGATGTGGACCCCAAATGCAGACTTAGACACAGCAGACAGAGTGAAAACTCGAAGCGTATTTTTAATGACGGTTCCTGGAAACAGTCTCAAAGGTACAAAAACCCGGAAGTTCAGAAATATCCTGAAAACAAGGATAAGGATAAGGAAATCCACACCAGTACCAGGAACTGAATACAAAAGATTGCATGATAGAGAAAAAATAAACAGTAGATAAACTAAGAATCAAACATAAACATGCTTAATGACAAAACACAAAACGCTGGGTCCTCGAACCGGGACCACGACAGCTGCAGTCAAAGTCCAGACCTTAACCCGACTGACGTACCGTGATGGGACCTTAAGAGTGCTGTGCATGAATATGAAGCAACATTATAAAGACGAGTGGGCCAAAATTCCTCCACAGAAAACAATTATTTCCAGTTGTTGTTTTTACACGCTGCTTTTGCCTTTTGCCTTAGTCTTTGTTTAATAAATAATGACATAAATAATGTAACATATCATGTGCTGTTGTTCATTTCAGGATGTATTTACCCAAATGTAACACCTGGTAAGGACGAGATCATTTTTATGTCCTGATATGTAGAATTTTCGAGGGTCTTCTTTCTTTTTTTCCCCATAACTGTTTGTAAACATATACAACACATGATTAGGCCTTAAGATATAGATAATAGAGTATGTACAGTATGCATAGATTTTGTGATATTGTGGATTATAGTCTGAAAGCCATTTTCTATTTCAAAGCAGAAAGCAGTGTTGAGATTACACCTTATGTTTACAAAGTGCGTGCAGAATTCCATTAATTCTTTAAGGCTCATAAGATTCACTGATGGCTGTGAGCAGGAACAAAAAAATCAATAATACATAAATGTAACTCACCATTGACTGACTGGTAAAGTTTTTCTTTCAAAAGTTGCTTGTTTTGTACATGGCTGAGGGGAGAAACGGTCCACTCATCCAGGAAATAAGAGAGCAGTCATGTGATTTAGAGAGGAGACTCTCTGTCAGGCATCCAGTCCACCTGAGACTGAGATCATTCTAGGTGTTCAGCAGCCCGTTGATGGATAGACACACTTATTTTATTGCTTTTGCCGGCCTTTGATCATTCTTTTGTGAACACACTATTTCATGTTTTATCTGCACTGCAAGATTATTTGCTATATATTATATTGTGTACCCAGAGACCTGTGATCTCCAAAGGAGACTTCAAGGAGAGGGTGAGTCGTTTCCCCTCCTGGTTTCTGTATAAGAGTGTGTGTGTGTGTGTGTGTTTGTGTGTGTGTGTGTGTGTGTGAGAGAGAGAGTGAAAGATCATCCCTCTGGTTGATTAAACCACTGCACCTCAAAGCACCTCATGGCCTTGGTGTTTATTGGCAGGCACTTCAGAAAGATGCACTCGCAGGTGCAATAAACACACACGTGCATGTACGCGCACACCTACACAAACCTTACTAACATCCCCAATTCTATTGAGCTCTGCTTCGTAATGAGCATCTAACAGTAATTTAAGGCCATAACACTGACACCCATATTGATCGAGGTGGACAGGGCATGAAGAACACCCACAAATCAGCACAGTGGTGTTAAATATCCTCTTTCATAAGATAAATCAGCGCTCGCCATAAGTCCACACCTTCCCCATTGCGTCTCAGCAAATTTGTATTTCATATCATGTTTAATACTTGACATCATACTGCTATTTATTCACACTCTCTATAAAATTATATTCAATTTTTGACAGTGAAATAATGGGTACTTGTGACTTATAGAAAATAAAAGGTGCAGCAGGGTAGGAATTTGCATAATGGACATGCTTAAAATTCTGACACTGTAACTTACCTTACAGTGAGGGGTAACATTTATTATAACTTCTGCATTTCTGCTTTTAAATGGGGCCATCCATCCATCCATCCATGTATCCATCCATCCATGCATCCATCCATCCATGTATCCATGCATCCATGCATCCATGTATCCATGCATCCGTGCATCAATGCATCCATCCAGAGAGGTGGGCTAAATCTTTCAATTTATCACAGGGCTATTACATAGAGACAAACAACCACATATACTCATATTCACACCTACTGCAGATTTAGAGTCATCAGTTAACCTAAATGTGGGAGGAAACCGGAGTATCAGAGAGAACCCACACGAGCATGGATAGAACACGCAGGCTCCAAACAGAAGGAGCCTGGTCGGCTGGTGGATTTGGACCCAGGGTCTTCTTGCTGTGAAGTAAGCGTGCTAACCACTGCTGCCCAATGATGCAATGTCACAACTGTAAATCCTGACTTTGAATTGAAGTAGAGAACAACAGCAACAAAAAAATGAATAAGAAAAATATTTGTGACTTTTGATCTGACTAGATCTGACTGAAGTTCTGACAAATGTGATGGATTTCAGGACTCTGAGAACAGCATCTGTGTAATGAATGATTTATCAGTAACATACACTTAGTCTGTCTCAGTTGTATAAATTGCTTTGAGTTTTACTGTACTGTTGCTGTGTCAGGGGCAACTGATAGCTAAATCTATGAATGCTAATAAATCATCCTTATTTCACTGACATCTCAGCTAAGACCAGTTTGAGAGTAGATAAAAACTTGCATTATGACGTTACTTCTGCATAAATGCATGCAACTTTCTAGTGTGGAGATCCACATATGGACCCTATGAAGCCACAGTTAGTTAATTGACTCAAACAGCCAGAAGCAACTACTTCAGCTCCTGTTGATGCATTGTCAACAATCATTGTCAGAGCTAGGCTACGTTCATTGGTAATTCTCAAAAATAGCCTCTTATACATACCTGAACTGTATTTGAAATTACCCGCTGCCACAGGAAAAGACAAGTACAGTAACATCTGCACACACAAACACATCCTCAGTGGATGAGAGGAAAAAGTCTGCATGTTGAGTGCGTGCTTGAGGTAACATTACTTTCTGATTTAAGTGTCTCAGTGGGTTCAGCTGGAAGAAGAGCAAGGAAGCCGTGCATGAAAAATAAATTTCCTTGACATTATTATTGCCAGCCAGATTTATTTACTCATTAGCAAAGTTGCCCGATGGTTCTGGCCCACTTTATTCCCTGTAAATGTAAAATATGAAACCCTCTCACACTCCGCATGACATCCTGTCCTAATTTTGCAAACGGAAATCGTTCTATGAGAATCGCCACCTTCTACATACACAGGGCTTTTGCATGCTTTCATACAAGGAGGCAGTAAGCCTGTGGCATTTTTGTAAAAGTGGAATGAGACTTTTTAATGGTGTCCTTGTTGTTTGGGCAACTCTGGTCCGTATTGGTGGTACCATATTGGTTTCATAGCTCCATGACCCACCAGTTAAAAACTCTAACACACTAGCATCAGAGTTTTAGCCACTTAATCACAAATTGCTAAACCTACTACAACATTCAGTTGGCAAACTAAGCCCACGAATGGGAAGCAGCTCGGTCACAAGAAGCTGCTGAAGAGCCGACGATCATCATTAACACCTGCCTCAACAGTGACCTTTATACAACAGGACGTCTTACAAAATTTCATGTAAGACCAGAATTCATTTGCTTTTACTGCAAAACGCAGCTGAGCCAACAGCTTCACTGATCTCTGGCGTGCTGTGGCTGGCATTGCTTTTCCAGGAATATGTCTTTCCCTGTGTGCTTTTACAGTAGCATCCTAATAACTAACATTCATGGCAGGTGCAAACGCCCAAATGTGATTTTACAAAGTGTACTCTAGCATAATTTTAATGCAATATGCTACATTTTTAAAAACTATTTTGAACCCCAATTCTATGACAAACCAAAAACTATTTATTGGCACTTTTCATGAAATTGAAAAAAAGCTTTTTCATTTTCACTAAAAACTACGCCCAGTCTTTTGCTGTCCTTGTGCCTGAAGTATCACAGGCTATTTAGTAAACGTAAGTGTGCAGGCTGAATTTCCATTTGGTTTCATGAATTCTGCATATCCACATTTTGCAAACATCCGGCCTCTCGCTGCCATCTGGAGCTGCCGGTGTTTAAAGCTGTTTTGTGCAGGTTTACTCTAAGTCACCACAGATGAACTGAGAATGTGTCGATGGCCCAACCAGAAAAGAAACTTGCAGGTGAACCGCCAAATATAAAATTAAATACATTCACTAGTGTGGGGTAAAAATAAATAAAAAAGAGGGAATTGTGAGATTTCATGCTAGCAACCTAATTAAGTGATAAGGTGTTGTACACGGTTCCTGGAACTTTCAGACACTGCATGCTGTTTTTCTAACTACCTTTGTCACTGTGCCCTGATTATTGCTAACACAGCCTGCTGGGCTTTGGGAAGACTGAGAAAATGTTGCAATAAAAATACAGTGATGGCTGGACTCACTTTGTCTTAGAATTCCCAGTTGCAGAGACATAAAACATACTGTACAGTATCAGCAACATATATTGTTAGCTATGTTGACTTATTAGTCCTTAAGTTAAAAGGGATATCACAATGCTAAGGTAACAGCGCTGTCCAAAAGTCTTGAGTCTCCCATTTCTTTATATTTTGATTCCAAGGTGCCAGATATTCTTCTAATTTTTCCAAACTGGTCTTGAGCAGTGGTTCTCCAGGCTTTCTGAAGGTCTCTCAAAGTTTTTCTTTGGACACTGGCTGCTTTTTTCTTACATTTTCAGACATTGTACGTGACCATTTTCAGAGTTTTTTTTTTTCTGCTTGTATTGTTTTTCTTGTTGAGCCGCTTAACACTGACCTATGACTCATTCAAGCATAAAACTGGCACCCCGAGGAACCATCCTCAGAAATGGTCTCAGTGGAAAGTTGCCTGTAAAGAAGCAATTCTTAAGAAAGGAAAACAGGGAGAAAAGGCTGAGTTATACCAAACTACACAAGAACTGGAATAAAAATCAGTGGCAATGGGAATTATGGCATGCCATATACACATTTGAAATATTTGGTTCAAATTACCAGGTTGTATTGAGGATGTAAGGACAGAGGTACAACAGTGAGTACAGCCTCTGTGAAATACAGTGGAGGCTCTGTGATGGTTTGGAGCCAGTGGTCAGCCAGTGGTGTTGGAGGGGAGCTTCATAAAACTGATGGAATTATGAATGCAAAAAAGTACCCTCAGATTTTCATCCACCATCTGGGAAGCATCTGATTGGGAACAGCTTCATTTTTCAGCATGCCAATGATCCCAAACACACTGCCAGTGCAGTAAGGTAGGAAGGGGGGAAGTGGTGGAAGCAGGTTCATCACTGAGAGGACCCTGGTTTGAATCCCCAGGCTGGCATCACTGTAGGCTCCCGAGCAAGGCCCCAACCCCCCAGGTTGCCCCCCGGTCGGCCCCCAGCTGCCCCCTGCTCCACGTTGCACTGTGCACCACATTGTCTATGTGTGATGAATTTCACTGCATGTAAATGTATGTGACAAATAAAGCTCTTTCTTTCTTTGAAAAGCACAACTGGATAGAAAAACACACAATGGAACACTATCAGTCGTGGATTGGCCTCCCCAGAGCCCTAATTCTGAAGAGTGTGAACAAGTTTCTCTCTTATACAACACCCGCAAAGCCAGTTTTAAACCTTCTCCTTTGGCCTTTAAACATCAATTTGTTGATCCAATCCACAGACTATGTTTAAAGGTTTTTTTGAATATGCATTTATAGCAGTGATGAGGGTGCTGTCAGAGCTACACTGTTGTGGAAAATTGCCACACACCCTCCAGCTTATCAGAATAAAGTAGTCTCCATGGCCATACATTATATATAATTAATAACGCCATTTACAACTGTGTGCTCCTTCTTGTAACACACTGAATGTGAATTCTGTGACACATTACTGCGTCAGGAAGCATAAAATCGTCCAACACACAGCTTCTCTATTTCTCTGCTGGAGTTTTCGCTTTACCTGAAGCAAAGCTCATTTCACTGGAAAATTGGCTCTACCACTCAGCTCCCCCATTCTCTCCACCTGCCTCTCTAAATTCAGCCGTTATTGTAGTGCCTTAAGCACTAATCCAATTAGCTATAGGAAGCAAAAATGGAGCTATCTCCCGTTTTAGCTTGTCACCTGTGCAGGGGGCAAGGGGAGAGGGAAGCAACGTATTTTAAGGGGGATTGTGACTTGGGGGTGGGGGGTAGATGGTACCTGGCATGCAAGTTTCTCAAGCCTGCAGAAGAAGAGTTTAGACATCAAAGTAAGCCATCAACATAAAATAATTTGGTTGTTGATTTTTTATTAGAGAGGGAATTGCAGAAAAAATATGAAATCACAAACATGGCTCTGCTCCATTTCTTCCACCAACACCTGCAAATGCATTTGCTGATGGCATGGATTTTCTGGTTGCCCGTTAACAATTCACCGCTTGGTGATTAAACGTCAACATTTCACTCCGCCGACTTGTTTGACCCTCGTCCACACCCTCAGGTGGACGGTCAGATTCCTGGCACGGCGCCGATCTGTTAGACATGCGAACATATCTTCAGTTCCGATGCACTTGCCCTAGGCTGCCCTTGGCAGTCAGGCATCCACGCAGCAGCCATATTTCTCGGAGTGCTTCATTTAATGCCAGATGGTGTCAGTGCTTGCAACGCCTGGAAACAGTGTGGGTGGTGGATTCAGTATTTACCTGCAGCGATGTTTTTAAAATGAGTAAACGAATGGGCTTGCTACCACTTTATAGTTTAGACACACCGTGAAAAACAACAATTTTCAGTCATTAAAGTGTCTGTATGGGTTTCATTTTTGTCTCAAGCGTAAGTCTTGAATTTGCAGTTAGACAACTTGAAGTTGCTGGTAGTTTGATTTGAGTCACATCGTTCATTTGATATGTGTGGTACAATCATTCTTAAATAATGTAAAACTGACATTATTTCAGTGGTGCTTTCTCACGGAGGCCAAGGGAAGCCAGACTGCTCTTCTTTTTTTTCAGACATAACTTGTCATTTTAATAATAATAAAAAAAGAAAGTTAAACAGTTTCTGTAATTCTTTTCTGTTAGTGCTGTTATCGCTTTCCCATTTCTCACAGAGGATTTGACTGTAAAATAAAATGAGTGAAGCAGTGCCCCTCTTATTTCATGAGGTGAAGGCTTGGTGAAACTCCATATTTCCATATATTGTGATTAGCAAAAAGTGTGACAAGGGAAGACCACAGAAAGCATGAAAGATGTAAAAATGTAAAACTGTAAGCCGAAGAAGGTACTGGTAATTTTCTGCCAACAAAATATGTTTGTTTATTTTAAATTGAAGTTTCCACAAATATGAAGAGGTAAAAATCAATATGTGGTCAAAAAACACATTTTCAAACAATATATTCAACTTTTTTTTTAATTTTTATGGGGCAGCTATTGAGACGTCACCCACTGGTTTCTGAAATCCCATTTTGAAGCCTTGACATGAGAATTTCCGCTGCCACTATCTTGGTTGCAAGCAGCGGTGGGTCTGACTGAAACCAGGTGGTCATTGGTTATTGAATTTCAATACCAAGTCGCTAATGAGCACATGGTTTCATTCCACAGATAATGCTCCATTTTGCAACACAGCATGACCCAGATTTATAAAATAGGGACTTAATTTTTTAATTAAATATGACCCAAAACAAAAGACTGAGCTCAAGCTGTTTTCCCATAGACTTCTATAGAGCTATCACCACATGGTGGCCTTCAGACTGAATGCAGTTTTAAAGCACTTCTGCATTGACTTAATTATTCAATCCTGGAAGCTAAATCCATGATTTTTTTTAATTTTTTTTTTATAGTGTAGCAGAAAGAAGACAACCTTTGGCCTAACACTAGTTAAATAATATTATCAGTTTGACTGAATACTTCTTCGTAGCAACATTAGCAGTTACAACAGGGATAGTAGAGATTTGGAGTTTTTAGTAAAATCCATTTTACTAAACAACATCTACTGCAGCAACTTAAATGTTATGGCCTACTGATGCCCAAACTCAGACTTTCATTGTGTGCATGGAAATGCTAGCTGGTGCTGCAACTTCAGATGCTATTTTGATGACCATGGCCTCTTTTTTACAGTGAGCCCCCCCCCCCCAAACAAACCCAAAACTAAAATATGAGGAGCGTGAAGATAGGATGTCTGGCCCACTGTTATGATCCAGTCAGAACAGATTCATCTGCATAGCCAAAAGATCCAGTGACTCTGTTTAAATTCAACTACATGGTTAGATGATCAAGACAAGATAAGGATGTTCCTCTTCAAACAGGGTGAGTGAAATGCATTTTTGTTGTTTAATTGCACATGCACAGTAAAAATGTGGTTAAACTGCACACTGAGCCCCGCTTGGCTGGATTTAGCTGCATGCGTTATTCACTTCACTGAAGTAGTGGTGTTAGTGTGGTTGTTAACACACAGAGAATGATCACTACAGGCTGCAGTCATAGGTTAACCTGCATAGATGAGATTGTGATTGTTAACCCTTTGCATGCTTGACACTGGGTTGTTGGTCTGTTGAGTTATGCAATGAATTTGGCATAGTTTAAAGTGATAAAGGATAGACAGTATTTGATATTCAGTAGACTTTGTAACTTGCATTTAATACATTTAGCCTTGTGATAGTTCATGCCGTGAACAACAAACTTTAAATATGATCTGACTGTGTTTATAAACACTGTTTCTCTTTTATGCATTATGAGACAGAGTATTGTGTGTTTTAAATGCCAGTGTCAGATAACAGGGCATGTGCTTGTCCTGGATCTGAATGATACAATTTTGTGTAAAATTATTGTGTGTGTTTATGTATATAATTATGCAAATTTTGGAAGTACAACAAGCATTGTTTTTTTTTTTTCTTTTTGTAAATTCAAGGGCCTGGATATGTGAATATGCACCATGTACAGCACTGATATTGGAAACATAGAACTTGGGCTTGTGATGTCTCCAACATAATGCATAAATTGTGGACATCAGAAACTCATCAGAATGATGAGCTACTGTGACACAACCTTACATATGACATCCATCCATCCATCCATCTTCTGCTTATCCGGAGTCATGCCATGGGTCAGCAGCCTAAGTAGAGAAGCCCATGTTTACCTCTCCACATCCACCTCCACCAGCTCATCGAGAGGGACCCCAAGGCATTCCCAGGCCAGCCGAGAGATATAAGAGAGAAGGAAAAACATCACCTTCAATAACATTGACATTGTCATACTGGTAAGTTGTAATTACAACACATTTAACTGTTGTGTGAGGAGAGAACAAAGCACACAGTCACATACTCTCTAGTGGGCAGAGCCAAACAGATACACATATACACATATATGATCCTGGATCATGACAACATGTTACTTTACATATCTTAGATGTGGCTGTAACTACATGCAGGCTAGCTAGAATCAAAGAAAATCATTATGTTTTTTTTTAAGTGAAATGTGACAG
>VUQJ01030152.1:18774-29570 GCA_015108635.1 Andinoacara biseriatus
AAAGGAGGAAAAAAAAAAAAAAAAAACGCTATCTTTTGGTTTCAAATTCATATGTGCACTGAAGTAGCTGAAAAAGCTACTTGGTTGAGGAACTTGCACCCGCTAAATTTGCATCATGCTTTAAATAATTTCTTAAAATGCTTTGAAAAAAAGAGCAGATGCTTAGATTCCACTGCAGACACACTCAAGGCAGCAAAGAGATGGTCAAACAGCAGGGTGCTTCTCTGGAAGCTTTAATGAACCTCAACTTAGTTCAAAAGTCACTTCACTCAAAGGCAGAAAAAAAAAAGGCATTTGCATTGGACTTAACTCTGAACTCAGGAAAATACAGCTGTGTCAAATCAGCATTCAAAAGCCGATTATCACCTTTCCCCTTTATCTTTATGAATCTTTATTCATAGTATAAGTAAAAAGAAGACTCGTTTCTACTTTGATGGCAGCAAAAAGTTGGGACAGGGCGATGTTTACCACTGTGCACCAACCCCTCTTTTTTTTTTAAATGTCTGGGAACAGCTGCTGGACGTTTGGGAGACTGTTGTCTTGTTCTAGTCTGATGTATGATTCTAGCTGTTCAACATCAATCCTTTGTCTTTTTATTTTTTCATTTCATGATGTTTTCAGTTGGTGAAAGGTCTGGGCTGCAGGCAGGCCGGTTCAGCACCTGGACGCTTACTATGAAGCCATGCTGCTGTAATAGATGCATTATGTGGTTTTGCATTGTCTTCCTGAAAGATGCAAGGCCTACCCTGAAAATGATGGCTGAACTGAAGCACATGTTGCTCTGGAACCTGTATTTACTGTTCAGCACTGATGGTGTCTTCCCAGATCGGCAAGGTGCCATTTCCATAGGCACTAAAATACCTCCATACCATCAAAGAAGCAGGTTTTTCTCCTGAGCACTGATAACAAGCCCGATGGTCCCTCCTCTTTAGTCTAGGGCACATGGTGTTTGACTCCCTGTTGGCCCCGTAACAGTTTTGCCTCAGTCCATTTTAAATAAGCTTAGCCCAGAGAATACAGCAGCCTTTCTGGATCATGTTCACATATGGATTCTTTATGATTGAGCTCTAACCGGCATTTGTAGATGGGACAGCAAACTGTGTTCACAAGCATTGATTTATGGAAGTGTTAGTGGGCCCATGCAATGATTTCCATGACAGAATCAAGCCTGTTTTTAATGCAGTGCCACCTGAGGACACGAAGATCACGGGCATCCAGTACTCATTTTCAGCCTTGTCCCGTGGGCACAGAGATTTTTTCTTATTCCAGGAATTTTTTGATGATATTATGTACTGCAGATGGTGGGATATCCAAAGTCTTCCAAAGTCTTTGGTTTAAACATCTGATATGTTTTCTATGCCCTGTGGTATATAAAATATAGGTTTATGACATTTGCAAATCATTGCATTCATACATTTTACACAGCCTCCCAACTTTTTTGGGGGGGAAATTGGGTTTGTAATCATGATGCAATCATTTGTATTTTGCAAGTAAGGTTAATGCTTTCATTATTTTCACTAAGTCCTATTTTCATTCTAATTTCATAAAGCTTTTAAGCTCGAACAGTGTTTTGATACAAACCTTGATTTCACTTCATGAGCCTGTTTCACATGCAGACAGACTGTAAACACCAGAAAGGGGTTCATTTTATCAGACCACTCAGGAATACAGCAATTTATGAATGCGTTTGAACAGCTTTATTTTGATACTTTTCCACTGTGAGCACACAAAAGTAGTTCCAGTATGTTGGAATTAGGTCACAGAGCAATACACAAGTTGAAGCACTTACTGTGACTAGTACCTGTCAGTATCAAGATGGTTATTTTTATTCCGATAAAGATGTAATAAATCATGTAACTACACTGAATAAGATGAAAGAAACACTTTTTAATCAGTACAGCAGCAAATCAGTTAAACTTCTGGGATACTGATCTGGTCAGTTTAGTATCAGAGGTGCTTGTTAATCAGTTTCAGCTCCTTTAGTGTTAATGAAATTATCAGGTGCACTAGAGGGGCAACAATCAGACAACTACCAAAACAGGAATTGCTTTACAGGTGGAGGCCACTGACATTTCCCCCTCCTCATCTTTTCTGACTGTTTTTCACTCATTTTGCATTTGGCTAGGGTCAGCATCACTGCTGGTAGCATGAGGCAATACCTGGAACGTACAGAGGTGACATTGCCAGAAGGTTTGCTGTGTCTCCCAGCACAGTCTAAAGAGCATGGAGGAGATTCCAGGAGACAGGCAGGTACTCAGGGCTGTAGAAGGCCCTTACCCCATCAGCAAGAGCAGCATCTGCTCCTTTGTGCAAGAAGGAATAGGACGAACAGGGCCCTACAAAATGACCTCTGGCCACTGGTGTGAATGTCTCTGACCAAACAGAAACAGACTTCATGGGGGTGGCATAAAGGCCTGTCATCTTCTAATGGGCCCTGTGCTCACTGCCCAGTACTGTGGAGCCCGACTGGCATTTGTCATAGAATATCTGGTTCCTGTGCTTTTCACAGATTAGAGCAGGTTTACCATGAGCACATATAATAGACAAGGGTCAAATGGCCAAACTGGATCCAGCAACTGGACGATGATCACAGCAGCAAGTCTAGAAGAAGAATGGCTGAAAAAAAAAGAATTAGGATGTTTCAATGACTTAATGTTCAGACTTTAACTTGACTGAAATACTGTGACAGAACCTCAAGACAGCTGTGCATAAACAAATGTCTGCAACCTCTATTCAATTCAGTTCAATTCCATTCAATTCAATTCAATTCAATTGTAGATATTGTAGATAAAGACCCTACAATAATACAGAGAAAACCCGACAGTCAAAACGACCCCCTATGAGCAAGCATTTGGTGACAGTGGGAAGGAAAAACTCCCTTTTAACAGGAAGAAACCTCCAGCAGAACTGGGCTCAGGGAGGTGTAATCATCTGCTATGACCGGTTGGGGCTGAGGGGAGGGAGACACGACAAAATACATGCTGTGGAAGAGAGACAGACATTAATAATAACTAATGATTAAATGCAGAGTGAAGTATAAACAGAGTAAAAAGAGGTGAATAAAAAGAAACAGTGCATTATGGGAAACGCTCAGCAGCCTAGGCCTGTACCAGTATAACTAAGGGATGGTTCAGGGTCACCTGATCCAGGTGGGAAGCAAACGGTAGAGCAGAGCAATGTATAAATAAATAGGCCAAACAAAAAGTACATCACGTCATCAGTAATGAGCCTCAATTACCAGGACTGACAGTCCTGCTAGGAGGGCAGGACACAAGCCAAAAGTGTTCTTCTATTTACTGGTATATTTTTATCAGTTTATTTTCTCTTATATCACACCTCTCACATCTTAGTTACATTTATGGATGTAACTAAGACTGATCAAATTGACTATTTAAATATTTAAAATAAGAGAACAACATGGTATATTTGTTGGGGAGTAAACAAAATAGGGAGCAACACATCTGTGCATATCCCACTTTCTGCTGGGAAGCTTTTAAATGAGAGCCGGCCCATCCCTGCTGTTATGACTAAGAAAATAAAATGCCCACAAGCTACAGTCATGGCACATTGTATCAGCGTCTACCGCTGGATGATCATTTCACTTAACACAAGTAATTATCACATTCAACATGACTAATTTAATTGAACATAAATTAGCGTGATATTCCTCAGGCATCAAGCTCCACCCATGCTCTTTTACATTATTGCTACACTAAAATCCACAGAGTTTTAAGGATTGACATAGAGAGAGATGTAACTGGTATTTGTTTGCCCACCTCATCACCTAGTGTGTCACTAACCTTTGAGATGAATCAGAAATGAGATACCAACGTTTCTGAAGCCTTTTGCCATATTAAATCAATATAGGGCCTAAATCATGTTTCATTCGGTTTTTATTTACATTTTTACTTTTTTGTGGAAACATGGCAGTACAAATGAACTTACTTTTTCACAATATAGCAGAACGAAGAATTTACGCTATTGCTTTATCACAAAATATGTCCCCAGTTTGATTATTGGTCTGTGAAAAAAGCATACAGAAGGAGATGAACATGTAGAATGAAAAAGGTGAAATGAATGTCAGCTGCAGCGTTATATCAGCCATCTTAGTCCAAATGTCAGCCAGGCTTTTTTTCCCCCCCTGATAAAGCAACACAGTTATCAAACTGCTTCCTATTGCTGCTGCCATGGTGACAGGAAGGTATAGAAGAGGTGAATCAGAGACCGATAACATTAGGAAATAGATGTTACTGCTTCAGCCACGCTCTGCTGTTGTGTTCTGAAATTGTCCACATCCACAAATGGTTTTCAAAATCTTTCAAAGGGGGAAAAAAAAGGTTACAGTTTTTGTCAGTACTTGTCATGTGTACTTTGTTAAAACACATTAGTCCTCTTGCAGCTATTGTGTTTAGCACCTGTCAAACCTTTACGTTCTTTCAAATGCCAAATCTTAGAAAGCAACCCTTTTTTTTGTGTGACATATTTTTAAAGTTTATCTCATTATGTTTGAGAGGATTTTAAAAGCCCAAGAATGTCAGCATTCCTTAAAACACTGAAGGCCCTTTAATCCTTTCAGTGGAAGCAAATAAATAAATAAAAAATGCATAAATAAAACAATAGCTTAATTTTAGGTTTATAAAGTTTAAAAAAGGACAATGACCCCAGTTTTTCAATCTAGAAAATCTTGCTTTTTGACAGACTTCACAGATATTGATGAATTGCTTGTGATTGAGTTAAATGATAGTTTCTTTAAATTATACCAGTGTGCAACAGAAAGGTGATGAGGAGGAACTCGGATGATCAAAATCAAGTCCAGCTAATAACTAGGAGGTTCGGACAGAGAAAATAAAATCTCAGGGGATCCTCTTGGAGAGAAGATACAAAACACTGAGAGTTCAGACAGCAAAAAAAAAAAATGCTTGCTCAAACTGGGGACATAGGGGCATGTTGAGGTGACTGTTGTTGAGATTTGGAACTATATAAATAAAATTGAATTTAATTAATAGTATAGTATATAGTATAGTATATGGTATATGCTCATCAACAGTACACTAACTGATGCAAATATACCCATTGACGACTTTATTGGGTACACCTTGCTAGCATTAGGTTGGACCCCTCATTGCCTTCAGAACTACCCTAATTCTTTGTGGTAGAGATTCAACAAAGTGCTGGAAAAAATCCTCAGAGATTTTATTGCATATTGACATGATCGCATCACGGTGCATATCCAAAATGTGAATCCCTTTCCACCACATCCCTAAAGGTGCTTTATTCAACTGAGATCTGTGGTGAGGCCATTTGAGTACAGTGAACTCAGCAAGATGATCTGAGCTTCGTGAGATGGCATGTTAGCAGTGTTAATTTTGTTGACGAAATATTTTTGTCATAGTTTTAGTTGACGACCCTTTTTTTCATGACAAAAACGAGCCGATAACGAAATTTAGACTCCCTGAAAGGATAAAAACGATGACTAAAAAAATTGACACTTTCATCAGTGAATCAAAACAAGACAAAAAAGTTTGGTGGGAACAACATCCAATCAGAACTGATTTAATTTTGTGACAGGGCGGGACAAGTTAAGAAAACATCCAATTAAATGCACAGCTGCACAAATTTGACCTAAATTTGTGCAGCTGGCCACACAAACCTCATTACTTCTGCTAGAACTAAATTAAACAATGTCAGCAGGGAGAAAGAGAAGAGCCGATGTATGGCCACATTTCTCCTTTGACGTCATTACAAACAAAACGATGTGTAAACCACGAGACTCTCTTGGCTAAAAACATGTTTTTCCCAGTTTAGCGTTTGTGTTTAGAGAAATTCACCACACCGCAGTGGATCAGCCGTTCCTAATCTGAGTCCTGAACACTGCCTTGTAGCTTTCAGAGCAGGCCCTGCTGTAAAACGCTCGTATTATCTCAGTAAGGTGATGTTAATGATGAGGTGTCTGGGAAGCAGGTGAATCACTAATATTAATATTAATAATACTCCATAACTTTTAATAATGTTTAATTTCATGTAAGTGTGTATACTGACAAAATCAAGGGCACTGAAGAAAAAGCATTTAAATTTTACACCCTTTATATTTTAGTCGACTAAATCGACAGTAGATTTGACTAAAACTAGACTAAAACTAAAATTATTCAGATGACTCAATTATGACTAAAACGAAAAATTTAATTTTTGTCAAGAGACTATGACTAAACGAAATCAAAAATTTCTGTCAAAATTAATACTGCATGTTAGCCTCCTGACTGTGACCTAACTATGATCACAAATGGATGGCCATGATCAGCACCAATGCTGAAGTAGATAGACTGTGGTGGATTGGTACTGAGTCCCCAAGTGTGCCAAAAAAGTATCCTCCACACCATTTCACCAGCACCACCAATCTAAACCAATGACATAAGGCAGGATGGATCCATGCGTTTATGTTGTTTACACCAAATTCTGATCCTACCATTCGAATGTTGCAGCACAAATCGGGACTCATTGGGCAACGTTTTCTGTCTTCTGTTGTCCAATTCTTGAGTCCATGCAAACTCTGCTTCAGCTTCCTGTTCTTAGCTGACAGGCTTGGTACCTGGTGGGGTTTTCTGCTTCAGAGTTTGACGTTCTGTGCTCTTCTGCATATGGTCTGCATATATAGCCTAATAGTATAATGGCCTAAGTCATATTTGGGCCAAAATTGAGATATCTATCTAAATGAATCTACACTGTTAGAAGAGTAGAATTAGGTAGGTATCTCAAAATATGCCAAAATATGACTTAGGCCATTATGCTATTAGGCTAATGATATGTTGGTTGTAACAAGTGGTTACTTGCATTGCCGCTGCCTTCCTGTCTGTCATGGTATTGACACTCCAGGGGGTTTTGCTTTGCTTTTTCTCTCTTTTCTCTTCTCTCTCTCTTCTTTAAGGTGGAATTGTGGGCTGGCTGTTCCCATGCAGGAGGAGCTTTGGTTTTGCTGAGCATCAGCCATCACATCGTTGTTGCCTCTATGGTAGTAATTGGTTCCTACATGCCAAGAACTAGTCTTTGTTCTGTGCTCCATGTAACCTTGCTTTCTCATCTGCTTCCAGTAATTCCTCTAGTGAAACAGATGGCTGAAGTTTCCCTGCATCGTTTTCTGAATCCATTTTCACTCCAATCAGTAATTACAAGCTAGCTAACTGTTACCAAAGAATTCTCACCCGCAACTTACCTGCCTGCCCGCTCTCTGCCGCTCACAATTTCAGCCCTCTCTGGATTCTTCCAGCCAGTCAGCACTTCCTCTGTAGCTTGTTAATAAGGAAAAGCCAAGTAGGCCACTTTACTCCTTAGCTTCTAATATAAGAATAAGAAAAAGATCAATTCTGGGAGACTTACCTGTGACTGAGTCTAACTCTCATTTCCTCTCTGGCAGTCACCCCGCTGAACTCCTGTAATCAGAGAAACATACCTGCACAAATTCCCGTTGCTTTCCCCAGTATTGCTGAATTTCAAGTTCCCAAAAAAGAAACCTTTTAAAACTGCACTTGGTCTTTAGGTTAGCATTTTTGAGTCCAACCCTTTGGTAATTATGACACTATCAGCTTGAATCAGCCTGGCCATTCTCTGTAAACTCTAGACATGGTTGTGTGGGAATCTCTCAGATCAGCAGTTTCTGAAATACTCAGACCATCCCACCTGGCACCACCAACCATGTCACATTCAAAGTCACTTAAATCATCTTTCCTCTTCATTCTGATGCTCGGTTTGAACTTCAGAGTTGCTGCCATGTGATTGGCTGATTGGATAGTTCTATTAACAAGCAGTTGAAGAGTTGTATCTAATGAAGTGGCAATTGAGTGCATTACACTACACACAGATTAAGATATCTTAGTCTGCATATACAGTATATTAAAAAGAAAACAACCAGAAAGCTATAAAATGCAGGCTTTCAGGCATCCAAGCTTGAACATTTATCCCTAAAAGCTGTTATCCTTTCAATGTCCTTCACTTCTTTCCTGCAATTTGCATAAGAATGAGTATCACTTTTATATCTATGTGTGTTCTTTGAGGAAAGTTTTTGATTTAACATTAAAGTATTCTGTAGGATGAAGATGGCATCAAGATTACCTTTAAAGCGATGACAGTTTAATTAACTTTGCTATACCCACCAGAAACTGCCAAGTAAAACGCTAATGATAGAATCCCTTATGAATTTGCTGTAGTGGGTGGATCATTATTTGAAATATTCAGACAAGAAAAAAAAAACTGAGTAACTGTGGTTGTTGTTAACAACAGTTGAACAACAGAGGCAATATTTCAGCATGTACAGGCTTGCTTTCACTATTACCATACCATATTGTTACCTATATTTACTGCTGTTTATGCCAACATTTACAAATAAGCACTCACAATCACATAAAAGGAAAGTTTACAATGTTTCCTTGTGGAGTTTTCACAGGGATGGGTAGAGGCCTCATTCTTTCTTTACCATAACAACCACTGAAACCAGCTGAAACTTCAGGTAATGAGGTAAGCATATGAACAAAACACGCACAGCACAATGCTTCACTTATGTGTTACAGTGCAACATGAGAAAAACACGTTCTTTAATGATTAAAAAGGATCCAAATCACTGAATTCAGGTGTTCCAATCACTTCCATGGTCACAATGTATAAAACCAAGTATCTAGACATTCAGATTGCTTCTACAAACATTTGTGACAGAATTGGTCACTCTCAGGAGCTCCAGCATGGTACCATGATAGGATGCCGCCTGTGTAACAAATCCTCACTACTAAATATTTCACAGTCAACTGTTAGTGGTATTGTAAGCAAGTGGAAACGACTGCAAAACAACTGCAACTCAGCCAAAAAGCATCAATCACTACAGACCCCCAAACTTCATGTTGCCTTCAGATTAGCTCAAGAACAGTGCAGAGAGAGCTTCATGGAGTGGGTTTGCATGGCGGAGCAGCTGCATCCAAGCCATACATCACCAAGCATAATGGAAAGGTTCAGATGCAGTGGTGAAAGGAACTCTTAATGCTTCAGCATATCAAGATATTTTGGAAAATTTCATGCTCCCAAATTTGTAGGAACCATTTTGGGGATGGCCCCTTCCTGTTCCAAAATGACTGCACACTAGTGCACAAAGCAAGGACCATAAAGACATGGATGAGTGAGTTTGTTGTGGAAGAACTTGACTGACCTGCAGAGAGTCCTGACCTCAACCTAAAAGCAGAGACTGTGAGCCAGGCCTTCTCATCCAATATCAGTGTCTGACCTCAGAAAACATGCTTCTGGAAGAATAGTTGGCTTTGTTTTTTGTCCTGGATGTAGATGCTGACAGTTGGTCACTATCCATGGGCCCACAAAGCCCAGATTTATAGTAGGTAGGAAAGACTCTCATTATGGTCACTGAAAAAAAAAAGAAGAAAAAAAAACATGTCTAAAAAAGTCAATGAATTGACCAATCAATGGCTGCTATTTACTGACTGCTGTTTGTAAGCCACATTGGTCCTCTGGGACAATAAATCTTTACTGTGCTCCACAGTGAACTCAGCCACAAGATATGGATAATCTGCAAGTTAGAAAGCCAGCAGTGGTCTTCTTAAAGCCTTGAGAGTGACTGTATTGTAGAAGCAGACTGCCAAGGGCACTGTTTCTGCAGATGTGCTGCTATAACTTTTAAATGTAATGTTCACTGATGCCGTTTTGCATCACTCCCTTTATTACCAGGATAAACCAGTGAAATAGGTGTAAAACTGAGACCCTCACATATCAGTCTGTCTTAGAAAAACATCTTATCAAAGCAGAGTCCTTAAATGTCTTTACTACTCACAAAGTGCTTTGATGATAATCACCTTAAATGTTGAGCATTTAATACAACAAAAACATTTTCCAAGCACCATATTAAAGCCAGTTAGAGTTAATTATACCCAGGACCCATTAGATTATTGTAAAAAAGCACAACAAAGTTATTTTCTGTAGCAAAAATGGACACATTCTGAAAGGTGTACAAGCATCAGGGCTGACCAAGTAATAAGATTAGTTATCATAACTATGCAGATGATACACGGCTCTATATCACATTATCACCATGTAACTCAGAATCTATCCAAGCACTGAGCAGATGCTTAGAACAAATCAATGCGTGGATGTGCCAAAACTTTCTCCAGCTGAACAAAAACAAAACTGAAGTTATTATCTTTGGACCTAAAGAGGAACATTCAAGAGTCAGCGCGCAGCTTTAGCTACTACATTTAGAAACCTGTGAACAAGCCCGAACTCTGGGTGTAGTCATGGATTCAGACCTGAACCTTCAGAGACACATAAACACAGTTACAAAGTCGGCTTTCTACCACCCGAAGAACATTTCTAGAATTAAAGGACTAATGTCTCAACAAGATCTAAAGAAACTCATTCTTGCATTTATCTTTAGTCGCATTGATTATTGCAACAGTATCTTCACAGGTCTGTTAAAAAAAATCAATCAGACAGCTGCAGCTAATCCAAAATGCTGCTGCTCGTTTCCTCACCAAGACCAGAAAAATAGAGCACATCACCCTGGTTTTAAAGTCCTCACACTGGCTACCTGTAGCTCAGAGAATAGACTTTAAAATACTTCTATTAGTTTATAAATCGCTGAATGGTTTAGCACCACAATACATTAAAGACTTATTATCGTTGTATCAACCTTCCAGAACACTCAGGTCTTCTGGTTCCAGTGTACTCTGTATCCCCAGAACCAGAACCATCCATACAGAAGCAGTAAGATAACATAAGATAGAACTTTATTGATCCCACAGCGGGGAAATTTG
>VUQJ01030155.1:0-14792 GCA_015108635.1 Andinoacara biseriatus
AACAAACAGGAGGACAGCATCAGCAGTGTATCAAGCTTGCGCCCGCAATGAACCGGTCTCTCTGCAGAAAGTCCTGAAGAGGGGGGTCACAAAAGAAGAAGTGATGGAGCTTGACATAAATGGCTGGGTGAGAGTCTCATCAATAATAAACTCATGAGCTCTAAGACTTTGCTTGCAGTGAGCACCATATTGCAAAGTCACTGATCTTTTTTTTTTTTTTAACTTTCAACCAACAGAGTGGTTTGATGGTGGCATGTGGCAAAGGTTTCCTGGAAATTGTACATGGACTTCATAGCTGTCCCTATATAGACATAAATCACCAGGACAATGAAGGCAACACAGCTCTGATGATTGCATCCCAAGCAGGTATGTTTGACCAACTTATTACAAGCCTAGGATGCTGGGTGAGAAGTAAATTTGATGCCAGTGACATAAAAAAATGCAATTTAAAAAAAGAAAAAAAAAGAAAAGAAAACTGTCTTGAAGAGTCAGAATCTGAAATTGTTTTCGAAATCATGGATGCCACATCCTCCACTCTGCAGAGCAGAGAGACCATCCAGCTTGCCATCAGCCCACACTGTAAATGTCAGGTCTTTATTGGGGTGCTTTAGTGCATAATGCATGGGTAACTTTCACAACTGTTAAGCTGTCATTAATGTTAAAATTATTCAGTTTTTATTGACATTCTACAGAGCAATCCAGCTTTTTTGGAAATGTATTTTTAATAGTTTTTAAGATTGTTATTGCATTAAGCATAAGCAAAATAATTGCTATTAAATGTCAGTAATTGAGCAGCATATGCAATGATATAACAAAATATAATGGCAGTAATAGTAGTAGTAGTAGTAGTAAAACAGCTGGCTTATGTAAACTCGAAGAAGTAATTATTCAATATGAAATTTAACCAGATGCACACGGCTTTTCTGATTCACTGATGACTAAACTCTGTGTTTTTACTGCAGGTCATATCATGACAGTGACATATCTCCTAAACTACTTTCCTGGAATAGACACAGAAATAAGAGACTGTAGAGGTTTCACAGCCCTCATCAAAGCTGCAATGACTGGCCGCACTGACGTTGTGGCAGCCCTTGTTATGGCTGGTATGTAAGAGTATAATAACAAACTTTCTCTTTATCTTATCATTACCTACACATTTCAGCTATTGATATAAATAGGAAAGGTGTGGCATAGTCTTTCATTTGTAATACTTTGTATACATACATACATACATACATACACATATATATATATACATACATACATACATACATATATATATATATATATATGTATGTGTATGTATATATATATACATACATATATATATACATACATATATACATATATATACATATATATATATGTAGAAATGTAGCAAAAAAAACCCCAAAAAACAAAGCATTTCAAAAACATTTCAAATTGTACTGATGCTTCATTAAAACAAGTTTTCAGTGTTGTACATACTAAAGTTGCTCTGCACTGATATTGTTCCATCTTTTCTCAAACCCTAGCTATAGCTCATTAACTTGACTTAAAGAGTCCGCACATCTGTGTTGAAAATACATAACCTCATGGTTTCTCTATCCATATCTGAACCCTGTTAATTCTGAATGTGTCAACATGTCAGTGACGTGAGACCAGTTTAAGGGATCACACTGAAGACAATATCACATCTTAACAGATACTCAATAATCTCTGACTTACTAGACTCACAAACTGGTTACAGATTAGCCACTTCCTTATTATTTGACTGTACATTTCCTCAAACATTAGTAACAACACTTAGTCCAACATTAATGTTTTATTGTCCTAATAATTATGCATCCAAGTTATTTATGAACAGGATAAGCAGAAGAGAATGGATGGCTGGATGGCTGAATGGATGGGCCTAAACTGGCCTTTGCACAGAAGTCATTTTCACATTTCACAGTTGTAGATAATCATTTTAACAGTGGTTGAGGGTCCTGGTACTGAGCAAACTGACTCAGGGCTATGCCATTGCTTAGGTGTCTACAGACTGTGAGACATTTATTGTAAGTTACTATGAGCCTCACTAACCTAATGAACTTGGGTTTGGCATCACGTTTGATGCATGTAGAGTGTAGACAATAGCACCTAATGAGCAATTCTTCTGCTGTTACTTTCCTTGCTTTGTCTTTCATCATGACAACAACTGAAAGTCATGCAAACATGCTTATGGTGGAGAACACTGGGGAGCCGATGGCCCAATTATGCTTTTGTCTGTAGAAACACTCGTTGTATTTTGAAATATGTGGTAGTGGTGGTGGACTACAACACCAGCTGTCATCTACCTACAAAGCAATTTTTAGAACCCTTTCCAGGCGCCTCAGCCCCCCACTCACACCAATAGATCACTTGATAGAGTGGGGCAACATCTCATGGTGGTTTAACCCTTCATGACCCTCGCCTTTGTTTCACACCTTGGCTCCTGTTATATTGCACATGAATAAAAGTGGGTCAACCTCCAAGGTGACAACCCCACTAGAGTTTAAATGCTTGAGAATCTCAATCATTTGGCTTTAAAACTGAAGAAGTCTCTTGGATAAGTGAAACGTCTTCAAAACCCTGAAGAAGTCCAGTCACCTTTTTTTTCAAGCTCCAGCGACTAGTTGCGATGTGGGATCACAGTTTTAGAATCACAGCCCAAAGACATGGAGAAATATCAAGCACTTTGGTGTTATCTTTGTTTTTCTAGGCCAAACTTACACACTCCAATTAGCGCTTTACTTCCTTAACAACAGAGATGTGTTTGGTTTTTGGGTTTTTTTTGCCTTTATTAGATAGTATACAGTGAAGTGAGACCGGAAAGCAGGGAGAGAGGGAGAGAGATGGGGAAGATGCACAGTAAATGGTCACAGGTCGGATGGCATCCTGGACCACCTGCACTGTAGACATGCACCTGCTCACCCACTGAGCCACCCTGGCACCCAAGATGTGGTTAGAACCACCTGTTCTGCTCATTCTCTGACATGCCAAATCTATAAACATTTGATTTTTTTATTTATTATTGCAGTAAGTGACTTCTTATATTGTTTGGCATGTTATCCTCTTAATTTGGTTGAAACTTAATAGTGATGGTTAACATGGATGTAAACACATAAATAATCTGGGGTCCCGCTAATTATGGATTCCGAATGAAAGAATTTTGTAGCACTGCTGGGTTACCAGTATACTTCATGTGTGGCTGGATTTTAGTCACAATTAAAATGAAGCTGGACTACTGTTTTACTTTAAATACTTTTAAAGCTATTAGGTTGCACTATTTTTTTTTTATTATCGATGTAAGCTAATTTTAATTTGATTACTTTTCACAAACACAGACAGGACTCAGAGTGCTCAAAGTACAGTAAAATATGCTAAATATGCTTCCTCCACTTCACAATTGTTCTGATTTGTTGGTAATTACAGATAATAAAAGGGTTATAGATGTAATTATTTTAGTTCTATGACAAAACATGGTTTTATTATAATGAGAAAAGTAACACAGAATAATGTTGTGAGGTTGTGTCACCCTCATTATAATGCTAAAATATGTTTTACAGCTCCACACAAATTTCTGTCGTCAAAAATTGCTCTTTTCATGGTAAAGGTTGTCGACTCATTTCTTTCCAACTAGACGAGATTTATTAAAGTTATTAATGGCACTTTTCTTGGTTCTCAAACTGCCAGCACACTAATTAAAAAAAAAAAAAACCCAACCTGAATGCATTATTTATTTTCAATTAAAATCAGTTCATGTTATTGTGTATTTCCTCTTCTGCATTTCTTTTCAGGGGCTGACATTCATGCAGTAGACTCCACAAAAGGAAGGTGTGCTCGGGACTGGGCCCTTAAAACAGGTCGCTATGAGACCTTGCAGCGTCTCCGCCGCCTCAACATACGTCCAAGAGCTGAGCAGCTCTGTGAGCGTTATGTCCCTGAATGGCCTGAGCTCAAGGAGAGAGTAGCCAAGGCCATATCTCAGAAAAGTCCCAGGGAAAAAATTGCCCAGCAGATCAAAGACACCTTTGGATTTAGATTACGACGTGACCCCGAGGACAACGGGGTGTTGGACCACATGGTGCGCATGACCACCAGTGTCCATAGTCCTCTGATTTCAACTGCATGCCGCCCACTCTGCCCCACAAGCCCCCCAGAGATTGGCAAGAGGCGGCTGGCTGTACCAGAGTTGGTCATCAAACACACAAAAAAGGACCTTGAGGAAAGCTCAGTGTCCCACTGCAATGGCTCAGTGTCGCACATTATCCCCACAATCCACTCTGCAAAGTCGACCGCTACAACGTGCTGTGCCGACACCGAGCGGCGAGGCAGTATACTCTCAGTGGCCTCCACCAAAGCTGCAACAACTTTTATATCCCGCACTATGGTGAGACAGAACAGCGTGTTCCCCTCTGGCTGCATCCCAAAGATTAATGTAGACAGGCCAACAGAAGCAACGCCAAAGAAAGAAAACAAGAAGAAGAGGGAGAAGGGTTATCTGGAACCACCCAAGTGGAAGTACAGGGAGATCAAGGATGAGAAAAAGAAGGAGAAGAAGAAGGCTGAAAAAGAAACAGGAGAGAAGGAGAAAAGG
This sequence comes from Andinoacara biseriatus, assembly GCA_015108635.1. Taxonomy (NCBI): domain Eukaryota; kingdom Metazoa; phylum Chordata; class Actinopteri; order Cichliformes; family Cichlidae; genus Andinoacara; species Andinoacara biseriatus. The sequence goes on from VUQJ01030155.1 coordinate 4,598, forward strand.
AAGAAAGAAAAAAACAGCAAGAAGGCCAAAAATTAAGATTTTTAAAAAGCGGACTGTACAAACTATTCTTTCTAAGAAAAATTTGTTTTTTTATGTGTTCAACTCGGGATTTCAACTGTTCAAATCAAGCAGTATTCAAGTAAATACTTAACTTAAATTTGAAAGTGAATGATAAAGGAACGGAAATGAGGACTATAAAGACTCTTCAGGGAAGGTTTTAAACATCTTGATACAAGTTTATACAAGCAGCACACATATTTTGAGTTAATAGCTGGGATGGGCTCCACCACCACCACCCCGCTCTCCCCGACCCTGAATTGGATAAGGAAAAAAAAAAAAGTGAATGGACAGATGGGTGAATTAAAATAACGAGTCTATTTTTCTATTAGGGAGTAAAAATCTTTAAAGAGCTTTTTCATAAATATGGTACAGTGCATGAAATACATGTTTACTGATTCATTTTTACAGGTGCTAAAGCATCTATGGTGTCTACCTCATTATTCAAATAAAACATAATCTACTGTATGAGTAGACACGCATTGATTTATAACACAAGATGTAAGTTTAGAAACATATGCCTTAGCTAATTTTTATTATTTAGTAATATGTATAATATTTATACATAGGAATGTGTTAGTTTTAAAAGCAAAATCTGGAAATACTGTAAAGTATTTAGACAACAAGCAAAACTCAGGATCTGTTTAATCCTCTAGCTCTAGTGCCACTTTCTGATGTTGCCAATAATGTTCATGTGATACATCCTGTAATCCTTGATTACTGTGCACACAGTCATGTGAAAAAGAAAGTTTTTTCACATGACTGTACAGTCGTGTGAAAAATTAAGTACACCCTTTGTGCTTCCGCGGGAATTAAGGGAGTAAGCAGCAGCCAGGTGCTGATAATCAAATGCACTTAATTAGTTGATCATCAGCAGGTGTGAACACCTCTGTAAAAGCAGTTTGCTGATCCAGAGTATTGTGGTGTGTGTTAACACAATGTCACAGTCTTCCCAGGAGTGGATGTCCCAGAAAATTCAACACAAGGTCAGACAGTGCAATGCTCAGAGAAACTGCAAAAAACACAAGAGCTACATCTCAGACTCTAATGTTCATGTTTTACAATCAGTAAAAGATTGTACAAGTATTTTTGGGAGGGTTGCCGGGGGATCTCTAAAAAAGAACATGACAGCACAGATTAGGTTAGCAAAGTTGCATGTGAACAAACCACAAGACTTCTGGAATAATATCCTTTGGACAGATTAGACCAAAGTGGAGATGTCTGATGGCGCCACATTTGGCAAAAACCAGACACAGCATATCGGCACAAACACCTCATACCAACTGTCTAGCACGGTGGTGAGGCCATCTGTCCGACAGCTATAGCTCGGCTGAAACTGGGTCATGCAACAGCACAACGATCCCAAACACAGCAGCAAATCTACAGCAGAATGGCTGAAAAAGAAAAGAATTAAGGTGCTGCAATGACCTAGTCAAAGTCCAGACCTCAAACTGACTGAAATGCTGTAGTGGGACCTGAAGAGAGCTGTGCATAAATGAACACTGCAAAGAAGAGTGGACCATAACAAAGTGAGAGACTGATAAGCATCCAGAAAACCATTACTTCAAGTTATTGCTGCTAAAGGTGGTTCTAAAAAGCTAATGAATCATGGGATGCATTTGTTTTTGATTTTTCGCCACGCTGTCCTGTGAAAATTTTCCTTTTATACATGATTAATAGATTAATTTCATTTGTTTGAACTTACAATAATAATATAAATAATAAAGGACAGTGAAAATGTATCCATAGAGTTGTCGGGTCTTAAAAGGCTTATATCAACCAAGGATTACATGAGAATTTGTTTATATTTGGATTATTGAAGGCATTGGGAATAACTGTACAGTCTTCAGTAAACAAAGTGTTTAATACTGGTTCAAGCCTACAAACGATAGATAGATGTTACCTCTTCATTCCTCACTGTCTGCGTGTGTCACTGCCTGCTGGTGGAGCCTCTACAGTGCTTGTACTGTCTCACTGTCGCCACGACGGCTCGCTACATCCTTAGCTCACATAACGTCTTAATGCGATGAACCGGGAATGTATTGATTATGGCTGACCTACGGATGTCACTAGCTGTCGTGGTTTTTCACACTGTCCTGTATACAACCTGCCAGGGTGAGTAACTTATTGTTTGTTCCGTCTGAGGACGGCTGTGGAGCCGACGCTCCTGTGAGTTAGCTGCTAGCTAACGCTAAATTAACCATCGTTAACCAGAAAAACCAGGTCAGACCTCTTTACTTTTGATACGAGGAGGGCTTCGCTACACGTTTGTTCGTATTATAAAACATGTTCTCTCACCGTCCCGTGTCTGTCGCGTTAGTTAGGTGAGTCTGAAACAGCAGGTAAAATAGGAGCTCAGGTAGCATTCTGTTTATACTACAAGGATACTAGCTACCTTACAAACTAGATCATGTATACATCCTTTAAAAGTATCCCAGGTATCAGAGACCTTTGAGGCTTGGCTAGCTAGACAGGTGATTATGTGTTATTGTTGTGAGTGATTAAAATGGCTTAAAATGTTGATGTATTGTTGATTTAAAGAAATTACTTGTAGGTAGGGGCATCCAGTGACAGATGTGTTGGTGAAACTCTCAAAATAATAACATACGCTATATGACTACAAAATAGTCATATAGCGTATGTCATAACCTCTTCTTCCTTCCTAATTAGAGTGAGACTGGGCAGTAGGAATTAAATCATGATCATAGAAGTGATCAGAATGTTTTGCAAATGTTTTATATGTTGGTTTTGATGTGCATCATAATATGATCTAGTACAGTTGGCACTTAATCGTTCTTAAATAAAGTAGATGGGGATGTCTGCTTTGGTCTTAATTAGTGCATTAATCTGAAAATTCTGCTTCACATTGATGTTAATGTTGATGAACATTGCTATTAATGTTACTCCTCTTCATAATATATTTTTCTCTTTCCACATATTTTCTTCAGACATTGCATGTCTGCAAAATTTTCTTTCTACTAATTGTTTTTAACTTGTGAGTTTGTAGCATATTCAAATACAATAGACTGCAAACTAAGATTTCCGTTTCGTTCTGTATTTCAGCTTATAACAATATAAGCCTTTGTATCCCCAGGAATAGTGCTTCAAAAACAATCACTGACATAGAAAATAGTTACAGAAACTTGACCAAATTCATTTTGTACACTGTCACATCAGCGAATTAGATAAATGTTTAAACATTTGTTCTGTTTTTGAAACCCTTTAAATGTTGCTGGAAACGCATCATAAATTGTCTTTCTTTCCTTGTTCTCTTCTTGTTATTGAGCACAATGTTTCAGCTTTGTTTGAAAACAGGAAAATTGTAGTGAATATGAACGCAGTTGGTGCCCAAACTGCCAAATTCCTGTGGCGATACGAATGCTTGTGTCACTGGCAAAGCAAGGAAGTATGCTTCCACTGTGAATGACTTTAAGCACTTGAAATGTTTTGGTTTTAGAGGAAGACATTTTTGCTTTTGCCTTGTTTTTTCTGCTGTTAAAAAAAAGCAGTAGCTTTGTGGAATTTGACACCTTTGTAGTTTAAAGTAATGAGGTCAGTGTGTATTAAAATTGTGACATCTCTACCAATGGAAAATCTGAAACGTCAGTTATGTTTCATGTTTAGTCAGCATTTATCTTCCCTTTTCGTATTTAGTTCTTTTAGTTCTAGGGACCAGTTTGTGTGGGCATTGTGCGAGTCACTACTAGAAAATGTGTTCCATAATATTTCCTATTTCTCTTCTGCATGTGTGTGGGGGTGTTTTACAGTCCCTTCCAGCACGCAAGCTCTTGAAAGGTCATTTTTCCACTGAAAATCCACTGGCAGCTCTCTCACAGTAACTGGAATGCCACATCCCATTTTTGTCTAAATAACAATAGTCAGTTTCAGAGGAACTCAGTCTCTTGGTATCCTAATTATATGCACATGAGTTATTAAAAAAAAAAACTCTCAATGCAACCACTGCACTTCGAACACTTCTCTCTTTTAGTACTTTGTGATGAAATATTTAGTTATGCATAATAAAATTTGACTCACCATCCTGGTCGGGAAGCAGCCGCACACCGGTCACCCACAAACCAGTGGAACCTTTTTGCAGTCATCTTAAGTGGCCAAAAAGGAGAATAGTTTCACGCTAAAGAAACCACGATAGAAGATGATCATTGATAAACATTTATGCTTTATGTATGGCTGCCTTTGTGAGTTGTAGTGGATAGTAAAACGGTGTGCCAAATTACCAATACCAATTCTATACAGTTTGTTGTAGTATAGGTTACTTATTTAACTACTGTGTCAAATTATCAAAAAACTTTAAGCAAACAAAAATGCTGCAGCACACTAATGTGTTTGCTGTCACTCAGACTGCAGCTTTGCTTTTATGTATGATTTTTAATAGTATGTTTGTTTTCTAAGATTTTTCTGGATCTTTTTTTCACCACTCTTCCAAAGCCCATTTCCTTCATGCAGTATGTTGTTAGAGAAGAGTGTGCTTACTCAGAAAATAAATCTTATTTACCCTGGTACCTCCTTTGAGATGTTTATTGTCTCTTCACATATTAAAAAACAGCCTGCAGTCCTCACATACTGGTCCAAGGTTTTGGGACACAGTATTAAGTCTGCAGCCTGTTACTGCCCCCTACTGCACATCATAGGAGCTGTCAGTTTCTCTATAACTCAGTACTTGAACAGTTTTGTGCCTACAGAGTTCACTTCTGTGAACTAATATTTTTGCCTCTGTTTTGCTACATCTCTGCAGCTCTGTGGTGTAACTGCACCACTCCATGGTGTAAGAAGACAGGCTTCCAGTGTGAGACCGATGGGGCCTGCAGGGCTTCCACCTTCTTCAGCAATGAAAAACAGCAGCACAGCCGGGACTGTATTGCACAGAAAAATCTCATGCCCCCAGGAAAACCAATCTACTGCCTTGGTGTAGAAGGCTTTGTGTACACCCAGTGTTGCTACAGTGACTACTGTAACAGCATTGACCTGAGAGTACCCCCTGGTGAGAATTACAATTAGTTACCTGTACTGTTTATATCATCAAGTGTTTGCGCTTTAAGACTCATCAAATTTTATCATTTAGTGAGTGGGCTATTCGTGGGCAAAAACATACAGCAAACTGCACTGTATGCACTGTTTAATGTTTGCCTATTCTCTCTTAACTTAACCCCCAAAAAGGAGTAGAGTTCTTTCATAGCCCACTGATGGTATTTAAAGTATCTCAGTGCCTGTTATGAGGTTTTTGCACTCTTTTCATGACTGATAGTTCCTAATAGTTCCTGTTTTCTATGGCCTCTTAAAAGAGAAGCCAGTTTGAATGTTTTAATCACGAGTAAGAATGAAAGGTTCATTGGAACCAGAAATGTTTTCAGAGGCCTGGTATAAACAATGATGGCTTGGGGTCTCAGACTGGGTTTGGAGGCTCAGATACTAAGAGTGTAGCTGTCTGAATATAAAGTGCAAGTTGTGCAAAACTGTTGCAAAGGCCATAAAAGGCTGCCATGCTAAGTAAAAATTACAAGTTCTAACCACTAAAAATGTCCAGCCTAAATATCCAAAAAACTTTACACTCCACCTTTTGTCATTTATCTAAGAAATGATTTAGGAATTTGTAATAAGTAAATTTGTAATAAGCAAGTAAAAAAAGTTTTTTCTTTGAATAACATCAAGCATCACAGTTGAATGACATCACATAGTAGTCAGTGGTAGTTTAAACCAGGACTTGTCCCTGTGTTGGCCTCATTTGAGTGATCGTTCTCCAACTTGCAATTAAAAACATGGTTACGGTCCACCGTGACACAGAAGAGACTCGCACACTCATCCCTGATGAATGTCCTCACAGACATTTAGAACACTGAACAATTTCCACAGTGCCCCTCATGAGGAAATTTAAACCCCTGAGCACCAAGTCACATTTGGAGTATTATCGGTGTGCACTCAGATGAAGGTAATCCTTTGGACTGTTTTGAGCTGCTGCTTAGCAGTTTACCATGATCATTAAGCAGTAATTTTACATTACTACCTTGACTGTTTTGGACTGGGTAAAATGTGCATATTTGGATAGATTCTAGTCAATAAGTTTATTGTATATCTTGACTGTTGTGTTTTAAGAGACTTTACAGTTGCAAAACTGGTGTTTAATGGGTCATAATGAATTTGCTCACGTGTGTGTGTGTGTGTGTGTGCGTGTGCGCAGAGATTGGTGTGTTAAAATCTCCTGTGTATATTTTTTTGCAGCTGTGTAAACCAGTTAGGTTTTGGCTCTGCTGTGTGCAAGACAGGCATGCTTTTCAAAGTTATGTTAGAATGTGACAAGATGAATGAAACGTTAATTAAAAACTTACACACACACACACATTTCAGTACCCCCAACTTTAAGGGCCTTTCCACAGCTTTGGTCTGAATCAAGGGTGAAATCAGAAGCATCACAAAGCCAAAACACTGCTGAATAATTTGAGCATTTGGAAGAAGCGAGCAGAGCTTTTACAGTATTAGTTTGCGATTACTATAATGTAATACTTTTTGTAGTAAAGTTATTGCAGTGTAGAGAATTGAGCATGTTGATGTGACACATTTCTGTCTTGTCAAAAACCTTGCACTGTGATCCCTCACTTCATATGAGGTAATCTGTTAGTCTTATGTGTGTACTGCATTTTGATTTTCAGCTTTTTAAAAATTTCATTATTACTCCATCAGAAATCGGAGGAGGCTACGGCCCAGGTGGGACATGGAGGCTGGCAGAACTAGTTGCTGTGATCGCAGGGCCGTTGTTTCTGCTCTGTCTGCTGCTGTTGGTGGGCATGTACATGTATCATTATCACCGGAGGGGCTACAACCACAGGCAAAGGCTGGAGGTGGAGGATCCGTCCTGTGACCACCTCTACCTGGCCAAAGACAGATCCCTGGAGGACCTCTTTTGCAATCTATCCACGTCTGGTTCAGGCTCTGGTCAGTGCACAGTTTGATAGTATACAGAACTAACACTCAAGTTGTAGATCATTCATCAGCTGATATCTAGTAATTGTCCTCTGTTCTTATTTTTTCTGGGCAGGTCTCCCCCTCTTTGTCCAGCGGACTGTAGCCAGAACAATTGTCCTGCAGGAGATCATTGGCAAGGGGCGTTTTGGGGAAGTGTGGCGAGGACGTTGGAGGGGCGGCGACGTGGCAGTGAAGATATTCTCATCCAGAGAAGAGCGTTCCTGGTTCCGTGAGGCTGAAATATACCAGACAATCATGCTCCGCCATGAAAATATCTTGGGATTTATAGCTGCTGATAACAAAGGTGCAACCCAGTAATATGTCAATTTTATAATCACAGAAAGAATGAATCAGTTACTGCTCTGTGGTTTTCATTCTATTTATATCATAACAAGGCAGTTTACAAGACCTTACTATGTATTTGTGTTTCATTGTGCTGTTTAATAACTAGTTATCATTTCTTGGTCTCTATCTCTAAAATGTCTTTATCTCTAAATATGTGTGTCTCTTGCTTAGACAATGGGACGTGGACTCAGCTGTGGTTGGTATCAGATTACCATGAGTACGGCTCTCTGTTTGACTACCTGAACCGCTATTCTGTCACCACTGAGGAAACGATCAAACTAGCACTGTCAGCTGCAAACGGCCTCGCACATCTGCATATGGAGATTCTTGGAACGCAAGGTAGTTTGTACTATTGTGTAATTGTGTGTGTTCTATTTATATGTCCTAGCTTCCACTTTTAGTAAATATGCAGTATTTTACAAAAGCTTTGGTACTACATAAGGGAGAATTCTTTAAAAACTTTTGCCTCGAGTAAAAAAAAAAAATTGCTTCCGCGTTATTCTTATCACTTCAGACAGTTCAGACCCCACTTCAGACCCCAAACACAGGCTCTGTGTTTGGGGTCTTTGTCATGGTACAGACAGTCAAGACACCTTCTTGATGGCTTTGTTTTAGTTAAACCATCTCTTTCCTTTGTAGCCACACTCACACTAATGACCCCTTAATATGGAGACAGGTTAAGGCTACTTTCTCCTTTACACTCACTGGCCACTTCATTAGGTATACCCATTCAAATACTCCTTAACATAAATATCTAATCAGCCAATCGCATGTCTCAACTTAATACATTTAGGTATGTTGATATAGACAAGACAACATTCTGAAATTAAAAATGAGCATCAGATTAGGGAAGAAAGGTGATTTGAGTCACTTTCCTCGTGGCATGATTGTTGGTGCCAGATGGGCTGGCATATTTCAGAAGCTGCTGATCTACTGGGATTTTCCCACACAACCATAGAGTTTACAGAGAATGATCTGAAAAAGAGAAAATATCCAGTGAGCAACAGTTCTCTGGGTGAAAATGCTGTTGATGCCAGAGGTCAAAAGAGAATGGCCTGACTGCTTTAAGCTGATAGGAAGGCAACAGTAACTCACTTGCTACAAACAAGGTATGCAGAAGAACATCTCTGAACACACAACATGTCAGACCTTGAAGCAGATGGGCTACAGCTGGTGGTCATGATGGTGTAATGGTGTGGGGGATATTTTCTTTGTGCACTTTGAGCCCCTTAGTACCAATTGAGTGTCATTTAAATGCCACAGCCTACTTGATCTCCATTATGACCACAGTACAGTCCTCTTCTGATGGCTACTTCCAGCAGGATAACACAGCATGTCACAGCACACAGCATACAGTGAGTTCACTGTACCCATATGGTCTCCACTGTCACCAGAGCACAATTAAATAGTACCTTTGCCATTTGGTGGAACAGGAGATTGTCATCGTTAATGTGCAGCTGGCAAATCCTTAGCAACTGTGTGATGCTATCATGTCAGTATGGACCAAAATCTCTGAGGAATGTTTCCAGCACCTTGTTGAATCTGTGCCACAAAGAATTAAGGCAGTTCTGAAAGCAAAACAGGTCCAACCTGGTACTAGCTTGATATACCCAATAACAGTGTATGCTACCAGTAATTCAAAATATTTGTGACTTTTATGATTTATGCTTAAACTGACACACTATAATTCAGTTTCATAATCCAAGCTTTTCTAAACTTTTTTTGAGGTTAGTGAAGTCTATAGTTTTAGGATTGCTTGCGTGCACCTCCATTTACATTCTGAGAATAACTGCGTTATCAAGAAAATATTTATTTAGCACCTTTTTTTTTTTTTTCATTTCCAGTGAAGCTGTAACTTTGCCTCCTCCACCCACAGACAGGAAGAAGGCATTAGGCGTAGACAGCTGAACTTTTCCGTTTATTGCAAGACTCTGATGTAACTGGACTGAATCATCAGCATATGTCAAAACCTAGTATTTAAATGTTAGTTATTGTGCATTGACAAAGGTCAACACAGGGTTCTTGTAATATTTTGCATATTTAAGTTAATAAAAGGGACAGAAATGGAACAATTTTTTTATAGGTGAGTTGGTGTGTAAACAACGTTGAGTTACAAAACAACACTTGCTTGAATGAATATGAACTGTTAAAGAAAGAGAACTGAATATGTTCCTAAATCCATTAAGCTGTTTATTTTTTATGGCTATTTTTATCTTTGAACATATTTCTCTGTTGTGTCACCTTGATGATATATTATTGCACGAATAGAGGAGTGTTGCTATTTTTACCAAGCAAGCTGTGGTTTAAAAAAAAAAAAAAGAGACTTGCACAAACATGCTCTAGTTTCATGTTCAAAAAAATAGTTGAGTTCAGAAAAAAGAATTAACAAGTGGCATTTATGTCTTAATAGGAAAACCAGGCATTGCCCACAGAGACCTGAAGTCCAAGAATATCCTGGTGAAGAAGAACTGCACCTGTGCCATTGCTGACCTGGGCTTGGCTGTCCGCCATGACTCTGCCACGGATACGATCGACATCGCCCCCAATCAGAGAGTGGGAACCAACAGGTCTTTCTCACCTGCTGACTTAACGCTGAGCTTCAATTCTTGCAGACATCTTTGACACCTTTCCCAGAATATCCTTTGTTTTGTTTTTTGTCCCCCCAGGTACATGGCCCCAGAGGTTCTCGACGAGACCATCAACATGAGACACTTTGAATCATTCAAATGTGCTGATATCTATGCTTTAGGCCTGGTCTACTGGGAAATTGCACGCCGCTGTAGCAGTGGAGGTTGGACTCTTTACCTGTATTGTTTGT
>VUQJ01030156.1:0-14539 GCA_015108635.1 Andinoacara biseriatus
ATTTTATTTTTTTCTAAAATATATACTTTAATTTTATCTCCAGGCTATCACTGGTTAACATCCCCCACCCCTCCTCCACCAGTCTCCCCAGTAGGTGGCTGCAGAGAGAAAGAGTTCCAGTGTAAAAATGGCCACTGTGTGCCTGCTGGTCCACTGGGTGTTGTCTGTGATGGTGTTAATGATTGTGGGGACAGTTCAGATGAGATGCACTGTGGTGAGCTGCCCACACTGACACCTTTCTAGCAGCCAGTTAACCATTTAACACTGTTTCCTCTCAGTGTTTTGTCATATTCTTCACATATGACCAAATACTATTACCATTTATATTTTACCTAAATTTCTAAACAGTTAGTATAAATTCATATTTATAATAGTAATTATGACTAAATATAATTACTTACTGTATGCAGGTATGCAACCCTCTTCTACAGTCGCTAGTCCACGTAGTTGCCCTGCTGGTCAGTTCTCCTGCCCCCCACCGGGGGGATGCATTGAGGCAGGGAAGCGTTGTGATGGAACTCCCCACTGTCCCAGAGGAGAGGATGAAAAAGGATGCCACCCTCACTACAACATTACTGCTCAGTAAGACACGAGGAGGGGGATAATTTGTTTTTTGTGTGCAGTAGCATTTTTGTTGTTTTTATTCCTCTTCATTATGCTCACTAATATCTAGGCCATACACACCCACTCCTGCTCCTCTGAGGACTCCATCCATGGCTGCTGTCACTCATCCTGCTGTAACACCAAAAGTAAGGAAGCCTTTAAGTGAAATCCTCTAAAATCTTTAGATATCAGTGCTTTCATTTCACCCTTTTTTGCATTTGGAATTGAACTGCTTGCAAAATATATTCATCAAAATTCAGAGGTCACAGATGTTAGTTATTTACATGCAATATTAATAGAAAACAATGCATTATAATCTGATCTCATGTATCTACAGGATGGTGGCCCAGGATATCACGGTGAGATTTAAATGCTATTTTAAATTATTAGCACTTGGGTACTTGAGTTATTTACTTGTTTTCACTTGTATCAGGTCTAATTTTTTCCAAGAAATGCATTTATTATGAAGGTGATGTTAAATGGTTTTAAGGATCATCATATTTTGCAGGTATCTGCTCCTCTCCTCTTGGACTGGAGGATGGGAGAGTTTATTACGGTCAGCTCACTTCATCCTCCCATCGTGACAACAACCCTGCTGATGCCGGACGACTAAATATTGTCCCAAACATGTGAGTGATCACATCTTTGTATGGTTATCAAACGTAAAACATATTACACTTATCATACAGTTTTAGCATGCTTCCTTCCCCGTGTATAATACACCCAAGTAGCCTTTCTGCAGTCTCAATCATTCCAATCTGTCTTTCAGCATTATTCTCAAATGAATTTTCTGCTTATTTGAAAACGAGCTCACAAAAGAGAGGGTACACAAAAATAACAAAATGTCATAATCTTTTGTGCTTACAGCCAGGTTATGGAGCCCGGTTGGAGCCCCTTGCCTACAGATCCCCAGCCATATTTTCAGGTGGATTTCTTGGAGCCCATGTGGGTGTCAGGTGTGGTGACACAGGGCACTGAACACATGTGGGGTTACCTCACTAAATACCGCCTGGCATTTGCCCTGCATAGCAGCCTCTTCACAGACTTTACTGAGAATGGGAAACCTGGCAGCCCTGCTAAGGTATATTTTACACCTTTAAGCAATATAAGTAATTATCTTTTCAACACTATAAAAATCTAATTATATATTTTTACATATTATCATATGGTTAACTGTTTTATCAATGTTATCTTCTATGGTTAAAAAAAATACATACTTTACCACGAGCGCATGTAAAAATGAGAGTATCTTCTTCATTGTTGTGCAGATGTTTGAGGTACGGATGGTGGGCATGACCCCTGTGACCCGCTGGCTTGGTCGGCTGGTCAGAGCTCGCTACGTGCGCGTTATCCCTACAGAATTCAGGCACACGTTTTACCTGCGTGTGGAGATCCTCGGCTGCCGAGGAGGTCAGGAATTGAACTAAATTAATAAATTCATTATGATAAAATGCTGGTGTTAGGATGTACAGCCTTCCTACATCAGTTTACATGTTTATATGTTTCCCCCTCTGTTTATGTACTGTAGATGAGCTGGTAACCCCCAGCAGTGTGACAACATCTCCCTCTGGAGGTGGGAACGTGACTGTGCAGCACTGTAAGCCTGGTCAGTTTTCATGCCAGCACAGCGAAGAGTGCGTCTCTGTGTCTTTACTTTGTGATGGCCACCCAGACTGCAAGGATCATTCTGATGAGATTGGCTGTGGTAAGGAAAGCATTCATTTTTCTGTTCTCTTTAGCATCCAAAGGTCTAAAAATGTTAGATTCGGCAGTAAACAGTAAAGATCCTACCTGCACCTGTGATGACTGTGTTGTTGTTTTTTGTTTTTTTACCTTCATCCACTTCAGGTACAGCTCCAACCAGAGGCTTTCCAGGTCTGCAAAACAAGACCAGATCTGCAGGGGGACCAGGTATCCATGGTGACCACACTACAGGTGCTCCCGGCCTACATACCACCAGGTCCCAAGGTAGCCTTCCTAGTGTGTCGACATCAGGAGTCACAGAACCAACTAGATTACAGAACATCACGAGTGCTAGTAAGTATGAGTCTTCGTGTGCTACTGTCTGACTGATAGGGCTACACCTATATTTAACCTCAGAGATCTCAACAGGTCAGCCTGGACTGCATCCCAGCACATGGGCCCACACTGGGACACCTGGTCTTCATTTCACAAAATGTGGGAGACTGTGCTGTCTGTCATGATGCGAGAACCAAGTCTCTTCCCAGAATAGAATGTAACCTCTTTTTCTCTACTGATTGACAGCCCCACTGATCACCACAAGCACCCATGATGGTGGCCTACCCAGAGTGCTTTGCGTTGAGGGCCAGTTTGCATGCCAATCATCTGGGTGTGTTTACCGAGCCCAAGTGTGTGATGGGATGCAAGACTGTTTGGATGGATCAGATGAACAACACTGCGGTGCGCTTCAGTAATTTTGCAAAACCATATATGTAGATTAATCTGTATTCATGATGTTTATATGATTGTATAGTTATTCATCCAGACTCTTAGATGTTGACGAATTGTTTTTTTTGTTTTTTTTTGTTTGTTTATAATGACTCTGTCAGGCACCACAGCCAAACCAGCAGTGACTTCACATTGGTCAGTGGTGCCCAGCCCTTGCTCTCCCAAGCAGTTCTCCTGTGACAGTGGGGAGTGTGTTCACCTGGACCGCAGGTGTGACCTGCACAAGGACTGTGTAGATGGATCTGATGAAAAAGACTGTGGTAAGCCATACGCGCACCATAGAGTGGTGATGTGATCTAACAGTGAATATTTTTCGAGTTCCTCTCTCCTCTCTCCTCTTCTCCTCTCCGGTCTTCTAGTGGATTGTATCATGTCTCCATGGACAGCATGGAGTGCCTGCAGTGTATCTTGTGGGCTTGGCTCTTTGTTTCGGCAGAGGGATATACTGAGGGAAGCACTGCCTGGAGGAACTTGTAGTGGAGCTCAGTTTGACAGTCGAGCCTGCTTTCCTCAAGCATGTCCAGGTCTGCACTCAACCTCCATAATTAGATGCATTTTTGCCAGTTATCCAGTAATGGATGTAATGGTAGCCTGTCTCCTGTTGAAGTTAATGGTCATTGGTCAGAGTGGACCGAGTGGTCGGAATGCGACGCTCATTGTGGAGGAGGAGTCAGGCAAAGGAACCGGACCTGCTCCGCGCCTCCTCCTAAGAACAGTGGACGGGATTGTGAGGGAATGACCAGGCAGAGCCAGAGCTGCAACAGCCAGCCCTGCACCAAAGACACTGACACACAGACAGGTCATCGTCAGATACAATCTTCTGTGAATCTTTGGTGTGATATTTCCTTAGAGCTTGAGCCTCAAATGCTCCTGACCTGATCATTTTGATAACTTGCTTGAACAGAGCCAGAAAAACATTTGAAATGTATATCTGCATTCCACTGACTGGTTGTTCAGGTTGTGTCAATGGCATGGTGTTGGTCGTGGAGGAAGACTGCCAGGCTGGGAGAGTGGATCCCTGCCCTCCTACCTGCTCATACCTCAGCTTGGCCAACAACTGCACTGCAGAGTGTATTTCGGGTAGGAAGCACAGTAGAGTTGAATTTTATTATCTTAATGCTTTTGAATACAGTAGGCCAGTATACTGCACTGCACAGTATAAAGTATCAAGAAAAAAAGAAAATTAAATGGTCTTTTATCTTAAAGCACAAGGTTTCTGCCCGTTAATTATTTTATTTTAGCCAGGACATAACAACCTCTTTGATTCACGTATATATCTTCAAGTATTTTCTAGAGACAATGTCATTGTGATAAATGTATAAATAAACAAAGGCATACTTTCACATTAAATTTCAACTTGTCTATTAACCAAAGTAAATTACAGTGATTGGGTGGATTGACTTTCTTAAAAAGCAGAAATGCACTGAAGCAATGCCAGTGATGTATTTTGCTAGAAGGAAAATAGCTCCCATAGACTCATCCAAATGTAGCTGAAACAATGATTAAAGCATGAATTACGTCTTTCACCAGGGTGTCGCTGTCCCTACGGGCTCTACCTTCAAGAGGGACGATGTGTGAATTCAAGCCAATGTGTCTGTCACTGGGATGGCCAAACACTGCAACCAGGCCAGGTGGTCAGCAGGGACCAGTGTACCACATGGTGAGACACACTCTCAAGTCTTTGTTCCTGAAACAAAAGATGGCACTGAAGAAATAAATCAGTCACCATTCGATTGAAATATGGATTTGTATTTTTTGAAATTAAATTATATTGCATGAAGATCAATATAATTTTTATTTCCAGTTCTGTGTTGGACCATTGGGCTACAGGAGATATTTGTATAAAATTTTACTGGTTTGTGAAGGAGTGAACAAATCTCATTTAATCGCTGATTTTTACACCACAAGTAAATGCAGAGATGGTCAAGTCACTTGTGATGCGTCCAGCTGCGTGCCAGCCTGTCATTGGTCAGCCTGGTCGTCATGGTCACCATGTGATGTAACCTGTGGTCTGGGGATACAACAACGTTACAGGTAAGCTTGTTTAAATTTAATATACGTTTTAAAGCATCCCTTTCTGTATTGGACGGGGCACTTGAACAATTATTAAAAACCCTGTAAGTCTTTACTGTAGTGTCAGACAAATGGGAAGTTTTGACCATTCTTCCAGAAGTGCATTTATGAGCCCCCCGTACCTCCCCAACCTTACACTTGGTGCAATGCAGACAGACAAGTACTTGGCAACCACCAAACCCAGAATGTTGAATCAAATTGCCAGATGGAGACGCATGACGCCTGCAGTGGCAGCGTGCTTTACACCACCGAATCCGATACTTTCCACTGCACTTGGTGATGTAAGGCTTGGATGCAGCTGCTTGGTCATGGAAACCCATTCCCTGAAGCTCTGTACGCACTGTTATTGAGCTAATGTGAACGTTGGAAGTCTGTAGAGTTTGACTCTGCAGAAAGTTGGTGACCTCTGTGGACTGTGCAATTCCACATCAACCAACATGCGCCTTTACACTTTGTAACTGCCTACTACTTGCATTATACAGTATATTCTACTTCACTGATGTGAAACATGCATTGTGTTCAGTTTCTTTGTTGTATATGCTTTTACAATTCATGTCCTAACTTTTCGTTTCTGTCATTTACTGTTTGCACCAACAACCCATTTTTCCCACAGGTACCATTACTGATCATTGGCACTTTCAAATGATCTCTTCACTCAGTTTATAATCACATTTTTTTAAAAAAATAGTGATTATCCGTGGGCTGTCTCCCCTCAGGTCTCCAGTGAATCCAGCAGGAGCAGTCAGAGTTCAACCCTGTCCAGGAGATTCCTCTGAGGCTCAGCGCTGCTCCAGCCCATGCCTCCCTGGTATACAAACTCACAACTCCAACATACAGGAGTGACACTAATGTTACCCATGATTATTGTGATGTTTTAGGTTTTGTTTTTCTAAAACACTACACAAAGCTCAGGTGTATATGTATCAAAATGTTTGCTGAATCAATCATATGTAGTTAGAAAAAGCTTTCTAATTACATATTTTGTCCAGATGTGTGTATAATTGTTCCATGCTGCATGTACAAAGCATAAGCAACACACACACGCCTAAAGTTGCTGTGATGACTTTGTCCTCCTCTTGTTGTGCAGTACTACCAGGTGGTGGGTGGAGTAAATGGACCAGGTGGTCGGAGTGTAGCAAAACATGTTTCAACCATGTCGATGATGTGGGAATGAGGCGACGATTCCGCAGCTGCAACCACACATACACACCATTTAACCACACGCACACGCAGTCTGTCTGCGATGGAGACAGCGAGGAGCACGAACCTTGCAACACTGAGTACTGTCCGGGTATGACAAATGTAGACAAACCCAGAAAATGATATTGTTCTCATAAATCCTGAAAAAAAGAAAAATTAAAGACTATAAAGCTGTTCTTCTAGTGCCCGGTGGTTGGTCAGCCTGGTCTCCATGGTCTCAGTGTTCGTCCAAGTGTGACTCTGGTGTCCAGACAAGAGAGAGACTCTGCAATTTCCCAGTGCCACAGCATGGAGGCAATAGCTGTGTTGGGCCTCACATACAGACACGGGACTGCAACTCTCACCCCTGTTCAGGTACTGTGTCATGTTCATCTCATATTCTTTTAACATGTGTTTGTCTCTGTTATGTTTATCCACCTCATGCACCGAATATCTGTCGGCAAGCCCAGTTTACACTCCTCTCCTCTCAGGTGTGTGTCCAGAGGGCATGATGTATATGACAGCAAAAGAGTGTGAGGCTCAGCGTGGTGCATGTCCACGGGTGTGCTTGGACATGACCTCCATAGAGGTACAATGTGCCACCACCTGTTACGATGGCTGCTACTGTGCCCCGGGCTTCTACCTGCTCAACGGCAGCTGTGTGCCCTTGGCGCAGTGCCCGTGTTACCACCAAGGAGAGATGTACTCAGCTGGTGCCACACTGCCTGTCGATGGCTGTAATAACTGGTATCTCGCTTTGTTCATGGATCACATTGAAAATTTAAGATCAAATTGTTTTTTCACCTTTCATACAATAATCATAGACAATCATTCTATAACTAAAATCACATGTTGTTGCACTGTGTTTCAAACAGTACATGTACAAATGGAGAAATGGAGTGTGGGACGTTTCCCTGCCCTGGTGAGTGAAAATTTGAAATCCACTCTTATTTTTGTCTCCCTCTGTCTCTGTGTTTTCCTGCTTTATCATTTTGTGGCTGGAACTTTTCCCCCTTTGTTTTTATCGTGTGTGTACATCTACATGTTTCTCAGTGGACTGCGGCTGGAGCACCTGGACACAGTGGAGTGCTTGCAGTCAGACATGTGATGTTGGTGTGAGAAGGAGGTATCGTTCAGGAACCAACCCCCCTGCTGCATTTGGTGGTCGTCCCTGCAAAGGAGACAGGGTTGGGATTGACACCTGCAGCATTGAGCCCTGCTTTGGTGAGAAGTACTTAATAACTAGAGAATACGTGTTTTGAAATAAATAAAAAAAACTAAACTAAAATGAAACCATTTTAAGACAGAAGTAAATTATCAAGTTGTGATTTGTCTGAAGGTGTAACGGAGCCATGGAGTACATGGTCAGAGTGTTCAGTGACGTGTGGAGGAGGGTACAGGACCCGAACCCGCGGACCCATCCGAATCCACGGCACCACTCAGCAGTTCAGCACCTGTAACCTGCAGCCTTGTGGTAAAACAGGAACAGCATATGAAAACACTCAGTAATATTACTAAGTTTGAAATTTCACACTTCTAAATGTGAACTTTCCATCAATGTAGCACAACGTTGTTTTCCTGTGATTTGGCACAAGAAAACAATCCAAAACCAGCCTGACAAACTGGAATCTATCCCAGGCGTCATAATAATAATAATAATAATCCAAATTATTTAATTAATAGCTATAGAACTAAAGGTTAGAGTTAACATTCACCAATCATCTGCACACTTTATGGCTGACTATAGAAAGTTGACTCCTACTGCATGTTTTCATTGAGACACGATCATACTCCACATGAACTGATCAATTCGGGGTTCAGTGTCTTGCCCAAGGATGCTTTGGCATGCAGACTGGAGCAGCCTCCTGAGCTACATCCATGTCAAGTCCCACAATAAACTCAAAAAGTTAGACTGAGTCACTTGCAGGTGGTTTTATAGTTTGTCACTGGCCTGATTGAGTCACTACAATTTGATGATTTGTTCATTGTAATTTATGTATAATATGGCATATATCATGACATATTGGTCTACTGGTTTAACCACATATTTCTTTTCTATTTGCCTTATCAGAGATAACAGAAAATTACAGGCTTACAATCTGTTTAGATGTTTTATTGTCCTTTATACACTTTGCTAGTGTTAATGCAATTTGGTAGTGATGTTGTCTCTTTGGATATGCCAATTGTAACCCCAACCAATCATGATTCATATTGCTCCTAGGTCACATTTTCTTTAGCTGTTGTGATATTATCATTTTTGTGAATTGTAATGGGCCAGAGTAGTCTTGTGGTAAAATTCTGATATTGTGAGAGCCTTATTCTACCCCATTTCTCTATTTCTCTCCATTTTCATCCCTTCAAATTTGTGTTTTTGATTATACTATGAGTGTTTTTTGCTGGTCTCTTGTTGAACTCTATGCCAGGTGAAGGCAAGAAGTGTCCTCCCGGCCAGGAGTGGATGCAGTGTGTGAGGGGGGCAGTGTCATGTATGGATCTCATAATGGACCTCAGCAGAAACTGTACTCCAGGATGCCAGTGTCCACAAGGGACTGTCCAGCAGGTGAATGGGTGACAGAAACACACACAGTCATACACAGATGGTGTAAATATAGCTTGTTTGCTCATAGGCTTCTATACTCCCAGGATGGTGTGTGTGTGAGCGAGTTTGACTGTCGCTGTGATGTTGATGGACAGCAGTACAAACCAGGAGACATTATCCCCTTAGACTGCAATAACTGGTAAGGAAAGATGGCTTGCTTCAGTTGCTATATGAGTCATAACAAATTGCGTTTATTTATTACTATATGAAGCGGATATAATCTCACCGAATATGTGTAAAATATTTCAGCACCTGTGAAGGAGGAAGAATGGTGAATTGCTCTCGTTTTAGCTGCAATGGTAGGTACCAGTTCAATGAGTTGTCTTTTCATTATTAACATTTTTATACATATTTTCCCTGATGGTAAGAGTAGTTCACATGCTAGTAATCCAAAACCCAAATCATACCTACATGATGTAAAACAATATGACAGTAAAATGGATAGCATGCATTTTTCTCTGAGCCTTTCTTGTTGTGTTTGGTTACAAACACACACACATTTGACACACCACAGTTGATGGCCAGTGGTCAGCATGGACTCCCTGGGGTCATTGTTCGGTGTCATGTGGAGCAGGTCTCCAGGCTCGCTACCGGTTCTGTTCCAGCCCCCGGCCCTCTGGCACTGGCCTGCCATGTATGGGTCCTCACCATGAGGATCAAGTCTGCATCATTGCCCCATGTGACCGTGAGTTCATCTTCTGTCACTTTGTATTGACTGATGCTTCAGCTGTCTGAGCAAAGTTGAAGTTTCTTCTCTCTCACTTAATTAGTTCATCCATGCATCAGTTACAACGAAAATGATATTTACACTTCTTGTCATAAAGATGGCAGTGAACTCACTGTACAGAACTAGGTCACACGGGCACAAGGAGTTTATCATGAGACATGAAAGTAGGTTTTGCTGACAAAGTTACCTTGAGGAACACTTTAAAGTACTTGAAGGATCGAAGATGTATGTATTTTCTGTAGATATGCTCAAATCAGTAATATTTACTTGCTGTGTTCACATTTTTTCATCATGATGTGTTGGCTCTTTTTAGGTGACGGTGGTTGGGGTCCGTGGAGTAATTGGACAGAGTGTACCAAGTCATGCGGTGGAGGGGTCCGAAGCAGACGGAGACACTGTGACAGTCCCAGTCCAGAAGGGAAGGGAAATTACTGTGAGGGATTGGGAAGTGAAGTCACGCGTTGTAACACTGACCACTGCCCAGGTACTTCTTATACAGTTAAGCCTCTAGATGTTTAGCAATTGTGTTACAAGCATAGTCTGTCTGCTAACTGTGTTGAGTTTAATACACTGTAGCAGACTCTATATCATTGATATGAGGGCTCTCGTTCCTCGATGGGCTACTATAGGATGCACCTCCTTGTGTATTCTTCAGAAAGCTGGTGATCATGACGACCATGTCAGGCAGACATAGTTGTCACCCACTCTTAAGTACTCTTAAGTAGCTTGCGCTACTACGCAGTAATTATTCAAACTCCTTTTTTTAACTTTGAGTATATCTCCTGCAATATAGGCTGGCTAGCTTAATTGTTCATAGACAGGAGTACTTTAACTGATCTCTTAGCTGCCAGGTTCTAGCTGCATTTTTGGTTTGATTCATTGTGAGCTTGAGTCTTCACCGTAGTTCACTGTAGTTAGCAAGCCAGCTAACAACTTATGTTGACCAGCTGCAGCTGTCACAATTTCATCAAGCACTTGTGTTTGATGACAATAAAGGCTTCTGATTCTGATTCTGGTACTGCAATGGCTGGAGGATGTTGATAAGGACACCTCAAATCTCCTTATATCGGGGATTCTCAAATCCAAACCTCGAGGGACGGTGGCCTGATGGTTTTAGGTGTGTCTCTGCTTCAACACACCTGAGTCAAATATAGAAGTCATTAGCAGGACTGGAGAACTTGACAGCATACTGAGGAAGTAATTCAGCCATTTGATTCAGGTGTGTTGGATCAGGGACACATCTAAAACCTGCAGGACACTGGGCCTTGAGGCCTGGATTTGAGAATCCCTGCCTTGTATCCAATGACAATGAGAATAAGGAAGAAATTTTCATCCTCTCTGCTCAGGCTGCCAAGCCTAACACTGACCATTTCCCAGGGCAAGGAGGAGAGTGCCCTGTCACCAGCTCCCAGCAGGGATATGCATAACGTGCAAATGTACTCAGTTCAAAATCCCCAAACAACCAAAGCCCCAGTCAACTCCAATAACTCCACTGGAGTAGGAGGTGAGGGTGGGCTGGCCAAGGCAGGGCATGGCATGGCACAGCAGTGGCTTCACTGTCTCAGAAAGTGGTCACTATGTGTCTATCTGGAGCCTCTGGTAGTGTTTCTCACCTTCACTTTCTGCTGTTCTTTCAGGGACATTACATTCTTCTGAGAATGGACAATACAATGATGCTGTCTTTTATCAACCATTAGGAGACTGCGTTCCTGTCTCTGAGGTCAATACGAGCCCTGGGTTCTCTGAATCAATGAATGAGTCTGCTATCCAGACATACAGCAATTGGGCTCTGCATCTGGCCATTATTAAACAGCTGTGGCTGCACAATGGTCAGGCTGCAATGGATCTGTTCACTTCAAAAGAAGACATGCAGTGTCTGGTTTTCTTCTGCTTGCAGGATCCAAGTGGCCCTCTCAGGATGGATACGCTCACACTGTATGCATTTCCTTCACTGAAGAAACACTGACACATGTTCATTTTAAAAGCTTCACTCTTTCCAGCAGTACACTGGCTGGCAGAGATATTCCAGCTTCTGTGTGAGGAGTCATGGCAACTCTCACTGTGCAGGGACTTGCGACAGGGAAATTTATGACTGTAAATGGAGGGTCTTTGAGGACATATTCCCTTTCAGTGTACTGTTTGTGTATTTTTTTTTTCATTCCTACAGGACCTTATCTGCAGTTAAAGTGTACAAAGCTGCTTATCATGTGTGATTTGGAGATAAAACAGCTAGCCAGCACCTGTTGGTTTGATGTTTTAAGAAAGGGGCCTGTAGGATCCGCCCTCTCTCCAGGTCTCTGGTTGTCAGATGTGTGGCTGTGTGGCAAGCGTGAGACAGAGCTGAACTCAAAACAGCTTTGATGCTGAGTCTTCAACACAAGATACAAAATCCCAAAGCCAAGGAAGGAACAAAGTCCATAACACAATACCTTGGACGACAAAAGAGAAACTCAAAATGAGGATGTAAACAGTTTACGGGGAACACAGGCAACAACGCAACAACGAACTGCACAAGACAGATATTATATACACACGAGGTAACGAGACAAGACAAAACACCTTATATTAGCAGTCACAGTCAAATGACTTGACTGAATGACACTTACAAGACAATGGGAAGCAAAACCGAACACAACACACAGGGAGCAGGAGACTCAAAATGAAACAGGAAGTGACCTAACATGATACAAACTGACTTGACAACATGGGGAAGCACATATACAGAGGAATATCACAACATGGACTATAATTAAACATGGATAATTAAACATGGAAACAGAACAAGACAGAACAGAAGGCGGGCAAACAACACGCAAAGACGCAGACCAGACAACGAAACACAGAAGAGGTGGAATGACACAGAAGAATACTACAATCTGGATCCATACACAGAACTCTAAATGCAAAACTACTAAAAACCTAAACCAACTCTACTAAAGCTTAAGAAAAAATATGAAAATACCAACACAAAAGATATAAATAACAGAACTCAAGTAACCATCATAACCTGTCAAAGCTAAACCCTCAGGCTAAACAGTGCTCAGCATCCTGAGCACTGTTTAAAGGGATATCAATCCAAGACATCAGTGCAACAGCAAGCTGGTCCTCAACTCTCTCTTTTTTTATGGCTCTACATATTGGATGTCTCTGCTCCTAGTGTAGTCCAAGTGGTTCTGACCTCTGGGTCCTCACTTAGCTGAGGAGGTGCTTGCTAATTGCTGGCGATTGCTTGTGATAAGCTTGTCTGGCAATACAGGAGTCTCCATATCCCATAGTGAGACATCAAAACAAACAGAATAACACGCATGAGATCCCTGACAGTCCTTCTTGTTGAGACAAAGAGAGAAAAAGTGCTTATCTTGAATAATGACTGCATAATAGTACAAGCTACTTAAGGGTGGGTGGTTCTGCCTGTTATGGTTGTCGCGATCACCAGACAATCAGGGTTAGTGTAATGAGATACATCTTCTGATGAATACACGCAGAGGAACTTCCCATAGAAAACAATGTTTATCTGAGAACTGGGATTATGTGAGTAACCTAAAGTTTTATGCGGTTATGTGTGTGTTTTCAGTGGCACCATGTTTCCAGGTCCCAGGAACTGTATTCAGCAGCTGTGGGCCCTCCTGCCCTCGCTCCTGTGATGACCTTACTGTGAGTATCACTTAATGTGACTCCCAGTTTCACCTAGTTCTGCTAGTTTAACATGAAATCCATCGATCCATTCATCCATTTTCTGTGGGGTCCGAGTCTTGGAGGCCACTGTCGAAGCAGAGAAGCGCGGACTTCCCTCTCCCCAGCCACCTTCTCCAAGCCAACTGAGACAATCTCTCCTGCATGTCCTGGAACTGGCCCTTATTGAATGGCTAAGTCTCTCCTCCTATATTTAAGACTCAACAGACACTCATGGGAGAAAGCAAAGTTCTGCTGCTTGTATCTTCAGCCTCATCCTTTTGGTCACTATCAGCAGCTTTTGGCAATATGTCAGGATAAGACCATAGATTTGCCAATAATTCAACAGTTGTAGCTCTCTCTTTTCCTCAACATACTGGTACAGCGTCTGCATCACTGCAAGTGCTGTACCAATACACATGCCAATCTCCCACTCCAATCTGCCCCCACAGCTAAACAAAACCCCAAAATGCCCAGACTCCTCCATAAGAGACAGCAGCTCAGTCCCAACCCAGAGTGGGCACCCTTTTCTGACTGAGCACCATAGCCTCAGGTGCTAATTCTCACGCTCATACAGTGGCAGTCAAAAGTTTGAACAGACTTGAGTGTGTCCAAACATTTGACTGGTACTGTATATTGTGGATGAAAAAAAAACAAAAAACTTTTTTCCTGTTTCGCAGCACTGTGAGTGGAATTGTGAACCAGGATGCTACTGTACAGAGGGAAAGGTCCTGTCTGCCAATGGGACTGTCTGTATAGAGAAGGAAGACTGTCCCTGCCTGGACCTTAGCACTGGACAACGACTGGAACCTGGAGATACCATTGAAGCCCTTGATGGATGCAACAACTGGTCAGAATAATACACACACACAAGAAGCACATGCAGTTCATGTACAACAGATTAAAATGCCCAAAAATAACCAATTAGAAAGGAAATCAGAAGATTCTTCATTTCCTTCCTCCATTTGTCCTTTGTGCAACAGCACCTGTGAAGGTGGGAAATTCAACTGTACTCAAAACTCTTGCCCAGGTAAGTAAAGTCAGCTATAAGTTTCTGAATGGGCTCATCTTAATGTCATTAATAAAAAGGTAGATAATGAATATGTATCAGAATGAGCATAACACAGATTTGACTTATACTGTCTATATTAGTGTCAGGTGGTTGGTGTGAGTGGTCAGAGTGGACTGCCTGCTCCAGGACCTGTGGGGCAGAGTCA